>APFE031678209.1:4549-28852 GCA_000404065.3 Pinus taeda | reverse complement strand
CCCCAAAGAAAGAAGAAATGAATCAGACCATATCTTGTAAAGCATTGGCAAGAATTACCACTCCTCAAACTCTCAATATAGAAGGACATATCAAGAAGAACAAGGTGCAAGAAGTGAAAGATCACATCGAGAAAGAAGAAATGAATCCAACCATATCTTTTAATTCATTGGTCGAAATTACCACTCCTCAAACTATCAAGATAGAAGGACATATCAAGAAGAAAAATGTTCAAGAAGTGAAAGATCACATCGAGCATCAAGAAATGAATCCGACCATATCTTGTAAAGGATTGAAGAAATTACCACTCCTCAAACTCTAGAGATAGAAGGACATATCAAGAAGAAAAAGGTTCAAGAAGTGAAAGATCACATCGAGCATCAACAACAAGTTCTCCAATTTTTAAAGGATAACGCCACTTCGGTGCAAAATCAAACGAAACAACAGGTAGATCAACATCATAGTGAAAAATGTTTTGATGTAGGTGATTGGGTATTTTTACTGCTACATCTCAAGCAAGCTATTTATGAGAAGGAAATGTTGGCAATACTACATGCACTTAAAAAATGGCGACCTTACCGAATGGGAAGACTCTTCAAGGATGAGGATGTGGAAGCATTGTTTTGTGCTATTTCTATTATCCAACCAGATTGGATAAACGAAGCAAGGCATGAATGGAAGAAGGATGAAGAAGTACGACCACTTATTCAAAAGTTGCAAAAGATCGCAATTCAAATAATATTGCCAGAAATTGAAGAGGAAGGAAAAATCATATTAGAACCTAGAGCAATCACAGAAAAAGGAACTCGACAGCTACGAAATCGATCAATTTTAGAGTATCTCATCAAGTGGAAGAGCTTACCCACTGAAGATTCCACATGGGAGGACAGGAATTTTATACGGAAGCATCAAGAACTACTCAAGCATTGAGAACAACACTTTTTGAACGAGAGGGGCATGTTAGGCCCCTATACTACTAGTGTAACCCCTTATTGTTATTAGTACAACCCACTTATTATATTGATGTACCCATGTAGTGCCCATATTGTTACTATTGTGCCCCATAGAAGCCCACTATTGTTATTATTGTGCCCTTACATTATTATTGTTATGTCGGCTCTGATTATGTTATGACCCCTTAGACTCCTATATATAGAAAGGAGGTATTTTCATTTGTAGGATCCAAGAATTGTTCATTTATGTAATGTAAAGGAGGTTTCCCCCTCGAAGAGGCTGAATTCTAAGGCGTTGATCTATCTTTTCTATCTTTTCTTGAGCTGGTTTCATAACATTCAACTCGGTACCAAAGGTATTTCATGTGCTATAAAATAATTGTATTATGGAATAGAATTAAAAATATTTAACTGCAAATTGTTTATTAATTATAACCTTTCTTGTTTCTACACTAGAGCATGTAGAGGATGTGGCCAGAGAAGAGGAGGAACATAGCCACATTCGAAAGTATTCTGCTTTCCTCCACCATTGAAGCAGGTAAAGAACACTATACTAATGTTTTTATTAATAAAAAAATTGTAATAATAATAACTATAAATATGAATTTAACGTTTCCTTCTTACTGCAGTTGGTGGTCGACCTCACTTGTAGCAACATAGTTGTATGGCTAGGTTAGCAGCAAGACATATTACACTAGACACCACAACAACTAAATGGGGCCAAGATCAAGACATCTTGGCCAATTACATCTTAAAAAGAAGAAATAAAGTTGATAAAAATGATTGAAATTGTTTATTTAGAGCCCCTTTTTTTAGTACCACATTTTTAACGTAGAGGTTGAATGCCTCATAGCATGTGCACATGTAACTTTAGACTATCTTAATGAAAAGTTTTGATTTTTCCGTTGTAGAAAATTAGAACGGTTTTGTTTCATATTGTGTAAACATATTTTTTGTGATATAAGGAGGGTGTAGAATACCATATATTTGATAAATTCATGGTATAAGTCAATTAACTCTGTTAACAAAACCAAGAGCCTATAATAAGATTCCTATGTTAAACTAAGCCTTTACACAATTTGTGTCCATGATAAGTCAACCATCTACTAATTTTTATACCTATCCCACTCCACCATACACTACCACACTCCTAATTTAGGTGCTAGCTACTCCTGCTTCAATCCCTAATCACAACAATTTGTGATTATGATGAAAATTTAAGTGCATACATGTTTAATGTCCATGGTTAGAAGTATGAATCATCGTCCCCAAATTTCCCGTCAAATATTATAATAACCTTGAATGGGATAACACTAGTCTATCATCATCATCTAAAAAATGACCCAATAGATGTAAATTTACCATGTCTATCATCATCACTTCATACTATCTCATGGATAAGTCTTTCTACAGATTATATGCATGAATTTATGGAAGGCCATCCCCTCTACCTATCCTATGATTGATTGTGACAAGTCAATAAAGGACAATTGAGGAATCTCTGTTGACAATATACCCTACTTA
Organism: Pinus taeda; assembly: GCA_000404065.3. Lineage (NCBI taxonomy): Eukaryota > Viridiplantae > Streptophyta > Pinopsida > Pinales > Pinaceae > Pinus > Pinus taeda. The sequence continues at coordinate 26,377 of APFE031678209.1, read as the reverse complement.
TAAATTATACTTTGTTAACTTATTCTCACAATCAATCATAGGCTAGGTAGAGGGGATGGTCTTCCAAAAATTCATTCATATAATTTGTAGAAGAGGTCATCTATGAGATAGTGTGAGGTGATGAATACAGACATGGTAAACTTTCATATGTTAGGTCATTTTGAGATGGTGATGACATACTACTACTAGCCCATTCAAGGTTATAATCATTGATGGGAAATGTGCGAAGGAAAATACATACATCCAATAATGGACATTACATTCATGTGTACTTAAATTATCATCATAATCACAAATTGTTGTGAACTGACAACCAATATATGTTAGAATTTTGTTAGACTAATATAGATTAAAAAATGCAACCAATATATAGATCCACCCCTCTTGTGACAACCTCAACAATGTCATGAGTACAAAACCAAGCTATCAAAATAAAGAAAAAGAAAAAGAAATGATTGTAATAATTATATCATTAGAAACATCATGTACCATATTATGAAAACATATTTTTGATGATAAAAATTTTTGAGATGAAATATTGTGTCTCAATGATTAATGAATGAATGTTATAAGTTAATGAATAATTGTGATATGTCTCTTTATATACATGACGTTGTTTCATATTATGTAACCACACTTTTTATGATAAAACTTATTGATATGAAATATTTTGTGGATCTACAAATGAATGAATGAATGTTTGTTATTTGTTTTTTTTTATGTATCTTAATGTCTTGCTTTCAACTATTTCCTATATAGTGGATAGATTGGGTACTGAGGAATTGAGAGTGATGTGGGGGGGCGCATGAGAGCTTCCAACTTCATGTGGTTGGCCCTGTTCAGTAGAGAATAAATTAGGATTTAGATAATCTTTGAGCAAAAAACCCTCGATCCAACAAAGCGACAACAAATTCAATGTTGACTTCTTTGTTGCTTCATCGAGTGGAGGGAGGTTTGCTCCAATATTAAACTACTCCAACAATTTATTCTCGAAAACAAGAGGACCTCATTCATGTATTCATGCATGATTTTTTTTAACTATTATTTATTCATGCAATTAAATTTAATATTTGGTCAAATTTAAACTAAGTTTGCATCATTGGTCTCATGAATATGTGTAGGAGAACTAGTTTCAATTTGGATGTTGAAGTGGAATAACTATCTGAAGAAAATAGCTCAAAATGGTAAGGGTTTAGGTGAGACAACAAAATTTGTTTGATATTTGTCTTGTATGTCTTGGCCAAGTGGGAGTTACATAAATTTTTAGAAGAAATAACAAACTTTTCCATGAAAACAATTCATGTAGTATTTTTCTTTGACAACTGTGTTTTTATTTGAGTGAAAGACCATAAAATATCATTTTTCATGCAGTGAATTAGGAGAAACGCGTAATCTATTAATTGGGCATAAGGCATTGGTATGCTTTTTCTTATATTTTATTAATTATTTATCTCATCTAACTTCTCCTCCTTCCTTTGTTTTGCATGTACTTTCATTTTCATATCTAGATTTGAAATATTAACTACGATTGGAGTCATATACACAAAAAAACTCATTGAAGTACTACTCAACTTTATTCCACCAAGCGCTTGGCTACCAGGTGCATGATTTAGTTTTGCATTGCATTTGATTTCAAGCATTTTTTATTTCTATATTGCAATTCTTCCAAGACCATAGATGTTGAGAAAAACTAGGGAAAACAGAATTAGGGTTTCTTTGATAATGTTTCCTCTTATTATATTCACAATTGTTGTGATATAATTTTAATTCATCAACATCATTATTATTTTATGTTCATCATCAATACAATCTCAATAAAGAAGATCACAATGCAAACAAGAACTCCAAAAATAGGCTTCAGGCCAGGGAAAAACCCCTACAAAGGGGGAAAACCCAAAAACTTCTCTTCTTATAGAAATTATGGGAAGAATTCCAAGATCTTTGATCAAGGACAATTCACCAAGTGATAGGCTAGCCACCCAAACAACAATTCTTCTCTCTATAACTTGGTATGTTGCTCTTCTCTAGCTTGAAATATGAACACAGATAGCTTTCTTCACATACATGTCAACCTTCCAAATAAATAATTGATGAAAAAACCAAACAAATAGACCTTCTTTATTTCCTCGCTATCCTTCACCTCCTTCTCACTCTAAATTTTCCTCAAACTTCTTGAAGAGACTGAATTACTTGTGTGACTCAAATGAGGTCCAATACCTCTTCTCTGTTGAGAAATCGAGGGCATTATGTGAGTTATATTTTTCAATTTGATTTCTCTTATCTTGACATTTACTTGTGAAATTATATATTGATTATGTTAGTGTTCATTTCATCAAATAAATGCCAACATGAAGATCACAAAGACAAGAACACAAGATGTAAGCGCACAGCTAGGGAAAAACCCCTATGAAGGAGAAAACCTAGACAAATATTTCTCTAGTAGATTAAATAAGGTTGAGACACACTTGACCCTTTGACTAAATAAATTGACTTAATCCAACCACCAGACCAATTCCTCCTGCAATTATCTCTACAATCATGGTTCTTGGTTCCTTCTATTCCAACTTGAAAATTTCAACCCTTCTTCTGCAATAGTCTCGACCCTCCTACTTCATAAATCTCATCCTTCTTGCTTCAGAAATCTCAACCTTCCTTTTGCAATAGTCATAAAGTCAAATTTCAAAAAATTCTAGAACTTTGTCAAGAAATCTGGCAAAATTGTGAAAAATGAATCTTATAGTGACACTTGTAATTCCCTGAATTTCACACCTGTGTAAAAATATATATATGTTTTTGTATATTTTCATGTTCTTGAGAGAAATGTCTCTCCATTTTAGAAAATTATTCTCCATCACCTCGAAATCCACTCCCAAAAATAATGACTAAAATAGGAAATGACGAAATCTAAAGACAATAGGCTGTCAAGATTCATTTGAATCTTCCATTCTATGAAACCTGTTACAAATTTGAAGGAGGTTTTTGTTATTTAGCTCATTTTTTACAATACCCTCTCTTTTTTTCAAGGTACATCTCCATTTGGTTAGAAACCGATTTTGAAGTTAACTTCTAAAAAAGTAAAAATTGTAGCAAATACCCTATAGCCAAAACACATCAAGTTCATCTTTTGCATACTTATGACCATCTCTCATACTTCTGAATGTGTGAAAAAGGTGTAAGAAAACCCATGAGTCATCAAATATCTATTAGAAAATATTTTTCCAAATTTCTAAACTCCCTTCTTGAAAATCACCACCTACAGCAAAAGCGCAACAACAAAGCATGAATTTCATTTGCATGGGTTTGACCAAGCGTTGAAATCTATGACTGACAAAAATAGTTGGTAGATAATGTTTACAACCTGGTGAACCTTCTTTGAAACTCCACTTATGAAAATAAGTTCAAAATCATTGATTTTCTTCTTATCTTATATTCTTTGACAATAGTGCAGTAGAAAGGCATAGTAGTGATGGAAGAGATGTGAAAATGACTAGCTGAGCGCCCTCTTGAACATTTTGAGATGAATTTTGAGGTATTAAACACAAAGTGAACAAGAAAAACAAGCTTCTAGAACCTAGAGGTTGTCAAGGTGCAAGAAACCATTGCAACTGTGAAAACGCAGCAAGAAAGCGCGGCACAAAGGAGAAGCTCAGCAACAACTTGTGGTGAATGATATGATGAAGTATTTGATGTGACTTTGCAACTAACTTGAAAACACACCACTGAATTGTCCCAATGATGAGAAAACAAAGACCCACTGCTATCTTCACTCATGATTTGGATAACACATTACCCTAGACTTACTAAATCTAGAACTTGTAAGACTTTGACAACTTGATATTTATTTACCACTCAAACTTTAGTATATCTTATTGACACTAAGACTTGATCTCAATGAGATCGTAGCATCACTTTACAAATTGACCAAAACACTAAGCTTGTCTTTGACTACTGTAACATATGAGACTAACATTGGCTCCAATGGGGATGGCATCCTCCCTATGAGGTGCCAAAGAAAACCGTACACTAGTAGCTTGATGCATTGGATTGCTCTCAATCTTGCAACATGTCATTACTCTACAAGCCTGAGAACCAAAACTAAAATGTAAACTGAACTGTACATGTTGCAAACTGAAATTTGAAACTATTGAAAAACATGCTCATAGTGCGAAGCTTATTGGAACACCATTTCCTACTCTAACCTGTTGAAGAACTATTGAAATCAAGTGATACAAAAATGCCAATGAAGCTAATCAAGTAGTTGTTCAAATAGAATGGATTTTTTGCCATGCTTGAACATAATTAAAACTAAACAATATAAGAGCAAAGGAAATTTATAATACATTTTATCCTCAGAGTGGAAACATAACTGAAAATTGATGTTGAAAATTCCTTCCATATAGATAGCTATATGATCATAAAAGGCATGGATGTCATATTTTGATTGTCATGGTTGGACAGTTAATATGTGCTCTCTTTTCCAACATATGGTTTTAGTTGTGAGTCATCACACCCATTCCAAAAAACAAAACATTCTTCAATATCGATATCAAAGGGTAGCATCACCTCCTTTCATTTTATATGAATAAGGTTTTTAAAGGACCGGCTCTGATCTTGGAAATTATGGGACAGTTTTTGGGCATCTAGAACCTCAATATCTTTCACAATATTTTCAGCAAATGTTTCTAAAAAATTGATATTAAGTTTTGAGTTGCATTTGTATGAATTTAAATAAATACACAAAAATATTAAAAAAACTTTATCAATTTCATCATCAACAAAATTGTCCCAATATTCCTTAAAACCTTCAATAGAAACAAGAATTTTAGCATACCCGGTCGCCTCAATTGATTAGGCAACTAGATCTAAAATTATGCTTTGAATTCCTTCGATAATGGAGTCGCCATGGATATTCTGAACTCTAGATTGTTTGGCAATGGATCTGCCTAGTGAATAATGCACAACCTTCCTGTGTTTGATCATTGTTCACCATCAATAATCATATCTAAAACTTGATAGTTCTTTCCCAGGGAAGATGGAACCTTTCGCTCCTCGACAATGACGCCACTATGTTAGCACTTTGTAATTCCTCCAGGCTAAGGGGAGGAACCCAAAGGTAACCACAAACCATTTTAAAATTAGAATCTAGCCCTTCCAGCTTTAGAGAGGGCTCTCTCTATATGAATCTTTAGTCACTTAGATGATTGGTTATCTTATGTTTTAGGCTAGGTGTTGAGATCAGAGAGAATAGGTTTTAACAATTTGATAGAAGGGTAGAGGGAAAATCCCTTGGACATGGAGTCAGATGGAGCTAATGATTTTTAGTGATATGATGGGAAAATGACGAATCCTTAGACATGGGAAAGGTAGGAAATCATTATAATGTCTTTGTCAAATTTCATTATAGAGAGGTGATCAGAGGAATAGTATAATTGATAACATCTAAAACATCTAGTTGAGGATGAATTTTAGATATTAAAATGGAAGAAAAACACTAAAATGTTCAGTGAGCCATAACAGAGCACTTAAAAGTGAATTTTAAAATAAATTATTCTTAACTAAACATTAAGGACGAAATTTAAAGCATCTAAATAATATCAAATAAAGGAACAAAATAGGATATAAACATCACCATAAGAGACTAACACATGAATCCTCAAAAAAGTTAACTCTGGCCTTCATCATTCATTCAAACTTAATGAAAATGTACAATGCACAATGTCTTCTCTATCAAATCCTGACCAACAAACCCTTTGCACATTAAAATTCATGAAACATATACAATTAGCTCATCCCTGGACTAAGGAGGTTGAAATCCATCCTTTTCCCATAGATAGGAAGAGGTTACAATGCTTTATGGATAAAATATTTGGAAATTTTTCCCATATCCTACTATATAGGATTTGGTTTTTGACTAACCAAAAATATGCTAACTGAAGAGAAAATCATGGTATTTGGTATAAAAATATTCAAAATTCATAATCCAAATTATTTCTAGTCAACTATGCTAAGTTGGAGGTCCACCAAGTCGAATTTCAAAAAATTCTAGAACTCTGTCAACAAATCTGGCTTGGTGAAATTGTGAAAAATGAGTCTCAAAGTGACATGTTTAATTCCAAAACTGTAACACTTGTGAAAAAAACAAGAGAATTTTTGTAGATGATATTTTTCTTAAAAAAAAACCTCTCTCATTTTCCAAAAACAATTCTCCATCTCCTTGGAATCCACGACCAAAAATCATGGCTAAAACAGGAAATGATGAAATCTAAAAAAAAATAGGATGTAACGATTCATTTAAATATTCCAATATATGACACCTATGACAAAAACGAAGGGTGATTTTTTTATTTATCTCGTTTTGGATAAAAACCTCTTTTGGTTTTTCAATTCATCTCCATTTGGTTGGAAACTGATTTTGAAGCTAACTGCTAAAACAGTAAAAAACACAACAAATCCCCTACAACAAAAACACTGCAAGTTCATCCTTTGCATGCTTATTGCCATCTCCCATACTTTTGAATGTGTCAAATAGGTGGAATACAATCCGTGAATCATCAAATACCTATTAGAAAATAGTTTTCCAAATTTCAAACCTCCCTTCTTGAAAATCACCACGTACAACAAAAGCGCAGCAATAAAGCGCAACAAATTTCATTTGCATGGTTTGACCAAGTGTTGAAATATTTGAATGAGAAAAATAGTTGTTAGATGATGTTTAAAACCTCATGAACCCTCTTTTAAACTCCACTTATGAAAATAAGTGCAAAATCATTGATTTCCTTCATATCTTATCTTTTTTTAGAGTAGTGCAGCAGAAAAGCGCAATGGTGAAGGAATAGATGTGAAACTGAATAGATGAGCAGCCTATTGAACATTTTGAAATTTATTTTGAGGTATTAAATACAAAATAAATAACTCCTTTCATAAGTTCCTATATTAATTTTTAGTCTTGTAGCTTTTAAGAGTTACCAACGATTCTTCTTGATATTGTTTCCAGAACTGCTAGGAAGTGAGTTTAGGAAGATCTGAAGTTTGCATTAATTTTGGAAGTGAGATAAATTTATGAAATTGATTGTTTGGGAATATCAAAGAAATATTTGGGATTTATTTTGATTTCATAAAGAGATAGTTTGCACCATAACCATGTTTTTTCCTCAATTATTGCACACAGTGTGGAGTGGATTTAAATATTTAATTTGCACATTGGATTGAGTTAACTTAGTACAGGATCACAATAAAGTTGGTGGTTTCTTTCACCCTTCAAAGGTAGTTTTTTTTTTTTTACATTTTCTTGTTTGATGCTCAAGTTTCCAACTAATTAGTAGCTAGGGTTTTCAGTGTGCTAGTTATGGTTTGTTTCTTGATTGCCAATAATTAGGTTTTTCTTTCAAATGTTGTTGAATTATAGGAGTAGTGTTTGCAATAATTAAGGTTTCATATCTAAATATGTTTTTGAGTTCAAAATTAGAGCAGGCGCAGGAACTCAAGGTGTGATTAGGTAGTCTAGGGTTTTGTTTTACAGGTTCCCAAATTCCTTCTTTAGCATTTCTAGTGTTGTAACTTGAACTCCATGAACCCCAAATTGACATTAAATGTTTGTCCATTAATATACAGTATACTTCATCCCAACGTTTTGGCATCGTTGTTCAGGAGGTGCTCAAGGGATTGACCTTGGTGACCTGCTCCAATTTGGTTTTCTTTTTCTGCTAGTTTTTCTTGCAAATCTTTGTTTCTTTCCTGCACAATTTTGAAGTTTTTTTAATTTCTTGGGTGTTGTAAGAACACCCCCCATGTACTCATCCTTGTGATTACATAGTATACCAATTGGATTGTTAAGAACAGAAAAATGGTATAATGAGGAATTTTCCAATGAGGAGTTTTGATGTTGTTGCGTAGATATACAAATCATCCACTTATGAACTCATAACTGAAAAAATTAGTATTTTTCTTGAACATAAAGATAATATTATTAAATGTTTGATTTCAATGTTGGATTATTTGCAGGAAGAGCGTAAGCAGGATAAAATTGAAGAGTGACTATTAATCTTTTGTGCCAACTGTAGAAAGAAGCATTTCATAGGAGAATGCCCACTCAGTAGCCTAAAGTTTGTAAAATTTGCGAGGAAGGTAACAGAACATGACTTTTTCCATCGTTGCCAAGATTACTAAAGGTACTTAGGAAATCAAGTAAGGAATCAAATCAACCACTAGGTATAACTCAAACCCCATCATCTTTTAATACTTTGACTAATTCTTATTCTCCTCAGCATGTTCCTCAACATGTTTATAATCCTACAGTTTCATGGAAAACTTTTCATCCTCCTCTTAGTGAAAATCATACCTTTTGGCCATAGTGGTCATCTCCCTGGACCTCTGCTTCGAGTCAGATATACCCATGGCCTCAAGAATGGTTTGGATCATTTTCCCTAGGGCATTCTTTCATGAAAAATAAATTACCTAAACAATAAAAACAATCACAATTTCCACTCAATGCATCATGAAGTTATCATCCTTCATGGTCCCATCTACCTATGCAACCTTACCCTAATCCATATCCTATCCCTCATCCTACTCCATACCCTAGCCCTCATCCAAAACTAGTCCATACCTTAATCCAAACTCTAGACCTAGCCTTAATCCATACCTTATCCCTTATCCCAATCCATACCCTATTCCTTATCTTAATCCATATCCTAAACCTAACCCTAGTTCAAACCCTAACCCAAATCCTAATCCAAATCCAAAGCTTAGTCCAAGCCTTAACCCAAACCCTAGCCTATGCCCTAATCCAAACCAATAGGTTGCACAACAATTTAAAACACATATTCTCCTTGTTGATGCCCCTGCTAAGTGTAATGATATATCTTTGAGATTGGGGGAGGGGGTGAGTTTGGAAAAACTTCCTATCACTACATAACATTAACCCTCGGAAGATCTAATTCAAATACCATTGGAGGAGCAATATTTGATTGGAACTTGTTCTGAAACTGTTGTTTAAGCTCAAAACCCTAGAATTTCCCTTAACCATTATTGTCAATCTGAAAAGAAAATATTTGATCCCATACTTGAGGGGTTTTTCTTTTTTCTTTCACCAGATCCATTATGCCTCCAAGGGAGTGATTAACAAGTTGTGGAATATTTGTTTGAGTTGGAGAATCATAAATATGTGGATCCCATTAAATCTTGGTTTCAAACAATTGTCAAAATACCTCATTCCCTCGTTATTCAAAAACTATTGATACCATATCTAATAAAGCAACTCATTTCTCTTACTCTGGTATGTGTTGAAGTTTATTCTTTAAAATTGAGTGTGAGTATATTTAACATTATGTAACGCACATGGATACATTGGAAGTACTCCTACACTTGAAGGAGATCTTCCTCTCTCTAAATTAGGGTAGGGTTGTATAAAATAAACGAATAAAATTTTCATCATAGATAAAATTGTTACATCAACACTCTTGAAACTGCAATTCCTAAGGCACAACTACTAGAATTTATGTGATTATGCACTCTTGTGGTAAGACTTGTCAGAAGCAATTCACTCTTAATGCCTCATATTTTATAAATTGACTTTGATTATTGGTAGATATTATTCATTGGGTCATTTAGGGGGCTTTTTATTGTTATGTTTAATACTTTACATTCATAAGCTTAAAACCCTAATTCTAACCTATTCATTCTAACAAACTGTCATCCAAGAAACCTTTTCAAGTTTCTCTTCAAATGTATTGATGAAAATCCTCCTATGGTGGACCACTCCTATAAAACCCTAATGAACTCTAATGAGAAAAATAGCATTATTAACTCGAGGAATCTTTTAGTTATTATCTGAGATGCCTTCTTTAAAATGATTCTTTAGGGTAGAAGGACCAACTAGTAAAATTTAGTCATTAAAAAAATTCCATGCCATCCCATGCTATTAAGAAGAAAAGTTTCCTCGCCATAGATTAAGTAACCTATCTGAGGTTAATAATAATTAGAGTTTATTTGAAAAAGGATTAATTGAGGGATAGTAGGCCTCACTAAAGTCGACCTACCATGATCATGGGTCCTAAATAGAATGGCATTATTTCCACTGGTCACCAAGCCAAGGTAATCACTTTCGGTTGAAAAGTTGTAAGACAAGAGGTCTCATCACGAATTGGCTTGTTCATTGTTGTTAGCTCTCATGAATGGCACTGTCGTTAGTTGGTTACCAAGTCAGGACAATGGCCTTCAATTAATTCCTAAATCAATGTAAATGTTTTTTAAATGACTCTAAATCCATATCTAATAGATGGGACACATACATTTCATTGGGTTAAAAGGCGCCCTTTTCAAGGCTGTAGAAGCCTACTGGTAGCAGGGCCATGCCTATGGTATTAAAGTTAATTTTCACACTATAATTTACTTGGTAATCTTTTTCATTCCCTGAACTCATTATCATATCTCTTTAAGAATGGATTTAAGATCCTTTCAGTATCATGTTGTGGAGTTATATCTTTCATAAATATGAAGGTTTTCATGGATGTGGGACCCTTAGTGTAGGTTATTCACTTTTCCTGATAAAAGTAGCTTCAACTATATGTTGGATAACGATAAGATGGTCACCATGGGAAGGTATCATTCTTTCATCTTTCTTGTTCCCTATTTTCATCTATTCTTAACACCATGGCTTTCAAATCATGTCACTTCTATTTATAATGAGGATCTTGAAAGTGAAGACCTACTAATTTAGACTGCTCTTAAGATGCTTTGTGGAAATTTTGATGCTTTGTTATTTCATGATAACAATATCCTTGCAGTAACAACATTGTTAGCATTCCTATTGTTGCCCTAACATCCAATTTTATTTTGGATAAGTCTTAATAAATAAAGAATCCAGTGTAAAAGTGAACGAATGTGTATTTTCCTTCTCAAAACATCCATATCTAAGTAGAGGATTTTTTTATTACACGGAATTGTAGGAACATTATTACAAGTGCAAAGATCATCCATAGATTTTTTAACCTTGTTTTTTTTAAAGGGAGTGATAGTACAACATTTTATTCGCTTGCATGAGGACATGCAAGATGATTGACATGGGGGGGTGTCAAGCCTCCATTTTATCTAGTTTTACATTAATTTTTGCTCTGAAATCCCTCATCTTTTCATTTAGATCCTAGGGTTATTGTCGCCGTTTTGTGAATTATAAAGTAAATATTTATTGTTTGGCATGTTTCCCTTGTTTCAACGAGATTTAACATTAAAATCAATATTAATAATGTTTTTTGCATATGTGATTCAGACTTATACAAGAACGCAATAGAACACATATACAAACATTAACACATAGATGCAGCAGAAATAAAACTTCATTTCATTAATATCAAAGAACTTAAATATGCTTACATACAGTATGGAAATAAACTAGCTCGAACGATGGTAGCTTATCTCTAAAAAGAGATGTGGCAGTGACATGCTTCTAAACTATATTAAAATGAGGCTTAAGGCCTTTTTATTATTGAATAGCAAGGGAAAAACCTAAACAACGGAAAACCCTAACTCCAGTAGATGGAATGCCAAGAGTTTGTGCACCCCATTGGGGTTAATTGGGCTGCCAACTTCTCAAGGGCGTAAGTTGGTCATATCATTTTCGTTTGGCATGTATGATACCTTGTTGGAAATATCTCTCCAAGTACTACATGATTTTTGGCAGAACCCTTCCTATGACTATGGGCATACTGCAGACTTCAAAAAAACACTGTTTAGGGAGTCAAGACAACTATGGAAGTTCAAGATCTGAAAAAAAAAAAAAAAAAAAAAAAAAAAAAAAAAAAAAAAAAAAAAAAAAAAAAAAAAAAAAAAAAACAACAACAACAACAACAACAACAACTGCTAAAAATAGTAAATGTTGCTATAATCAAGGAAACATGTGAAATCAAATGGAGGTCTAGGTGGAATAAGCAGGTGGCCACCAATATCCACTTGGATCAGTCCTCAACCCTTAGGAAGCAATGGTACCCATTGCATGTAGAGCCTCCATGAGGTAAGGAAATTTTTGTTGAACCTAGTCCCTGGTGAAGGAGTTCGCCTGCTTTGAAAACTCAATATAGTTAGATCCTCTACTGGCGAGTGTTCTTGATCTGTGTTTCTATGATCCTGTCTATTGTGGCATGTTCGATGCAGCTTGGTTTGAGCTTTCTTTGTGTCTGCTACTCAGCAACATCTGATGTGTCCAATAATGGGGGGAAGTATGGTCGTAGTCGGTCCACATTGAATACTAGGTGCAAGGCAAGGAACGATGGAATGTTGAGCATTAGCACTTCGTAATTCCTCTAGGATGAGGAGAGGAACCAAAAGGTAACCACAAACCACTTTAAAAATGGAATCTAGCTCATCCATTTTGAAAGAGGGCTCTCTCTATATGAACCTCCAGTCACTTAGATGACTAGTTGTCTTATATTTTAGGCTAGATATTGAGATCAGAGATAATAGGTCTTAACATTTTGATGTCAGGGTAGAGGGAAAATCCATTTGGCATGGAGTCATATAGAATTGATGAATTTTAGTGATATGATGGGAAAATGACGAATCCTTGGACAGGGGCAAGGTAGGCAATCCTTATAGCGTCTTTGTCAAATTTCATTGTAGAGAGTTCAGCAGAGGAATAGTGGAATTTATAACATCTAAAGCATATAGATGATGGTTAATTTTAGACATTACAATGCAAGAAAAACACTAAAATGTTCAGTGAACCATAACATAGCACTTAAAAGGGATTTCTAAAATAAATTTTCCTTAACTAAACATTAAAGACATGAAATTTAAAGCATGAAAATAACATAATATAAAGGAACAAAGTAGGAGATAAACATCACCATAAGAGACTGACACATGAATCCCTAGAAAAGTAGACTTCAACCTTCATCATTCAATGAAACTTAATGAAAATGTACAATGCACAGTGTCTTCTCTATCAAACCCTAACCAACCAACCCTTTGCACACTAAAATTCATGAAATATATAAAATCATCTCGTCCCTTAACTAAGAAGTCGAAATCCATCCTTTTCCCAAAGATAGTAAGAGGTCACAATGCTTTAGGAATAAAATAATTGGAAAATTTGCCCATATCCTATTGTTTAAGGTTTGGTTTATGGCTAACCAAAAATATGCTAAATGAAGAGAAAATGATAGGATTTGGTAGAAAAATATTCAAAATTCATCATCCGAATTAATTTGGAGTCAATTATGGCAAGTTGGAGGTCCACCAAATCGAATTTCAAAAAATTCTAGAACTCTGTCAACAAATCTGGCAAAATTATGAAAAATGAATCTGAAAGTGACACTTGTAATTCCCCAAATTTCACAACTGTGTAAAAACATAGATATGTTTTTGTATATTTCAATGTTCTTGACATAAACATCTATCCATTTTCGAAAATTATTCTCCATCGTCTCGGAATCCACACCCAAAAATCATGACTAAAACAGGAAATGACGAAATCTAAAAACAATACGCTACAAAGATTCACTTGAATCTTACAATCTATGAAACCTGTTGTAAATCTGAAGGAGGTTTTTGTTATTTAGCTCATTTTTTACAAAACCCTCTTTCTTTTTTCAAGATATGTCTCCATTTGGTCAAAAAACAATTGTGAAGTTAACTGCTAAAACAATAAAAAATGTAGCAAATCCCCTGTAGCCAAAACGCATCAAGTTAATACTTTGCATACTTCTAACCATCTCTTGTACTTCTGAATGTGTCAAAAAGGTGTAAGAAAACCCATGAGTCATCAAATATCTATTAGAAAATATTTTTCCAATTTCAAACCTCCCTTCTTCAAAATCACCACCTACAGCGAAAGCACAACAACAAAGCATGAATTTCATTTGCATAGGTTTGACCAAGTGTTTAAATCTATGATTGACAAAAATAGTTGGTAGATAATGTTTACAAGCTCATGAACCCTAATAAGTGGAGTTTCATTTATTTTCTTCCTATCTTATATTCTTTGACAGTAGTACAGCAGAAAAGTGCAGCAGTGAAGGAAGAGATGTGAAAATGACTAGCTGAGCGCCCTCTTGAACATTTTGAGATGAATTTTGAGGTATTAAACACAAAGTGAACAAGAGATGAATTTTGAGGTAATAAACACAAATTGAACAAGAAAAACAAACTTCTAGAACTTGGAGGTTGTCAAAGTCCAAGAAACCATTACAACTATGAAAACGTAGCAACAAAGTGCAATGCAAAGGAGAAGCTCAGCAACAGCTTGTGGCGATAATGATATGATGAAGTATTTGATGTGAATTTGTAGCTGACTTGAAAATACACCACTGAATTGTCCCAATGATGAGAAAACAAAGACCCACTGCTATCTTCACTCATGATTTGGATAAAACATTACCCTAGACTTACTAAACCTAAACCTTTTAAGACTTTGATAACTTGATTTTTATTTACCACTCAAACTTTAGTATATCTTATTGACCCTAAGACTTGATCTCAATGAGATTATAGCAGCACTTTACGAATTGACCAAAATAATAAAAAAGACTAAGCTTGTCTTTGACTACTATAACATATGAAACTAACATTAGCTCTAATGGGGATGGCATCCTCCCTGTGAGGTGCCAAAGAACATCGTAGACTAGTAGCTTGATGCACTGGGTTGCTCTCAATCCTGCAATATGTTCTTACTCTAAAAGCCTGAGAACCAAAACCGAAATGCAAACTAAATAGTACATGTTGCAAACTGAAATTTGAAACTACTGAAAAACATGCTCAGAGTGCTGATCTTATTGGCACACCATTTCCTACTCTAACCTACTAAAGAACTGTTGAAATCAAGTGATACAAAAATGTCGATGAAGCCAATCAAGTAGTTGTTCAAATAGAATGTATTTTTTTCCATGCTTGAACATAATTAAAACCGAACAATATAAGAGCAAAGGCAATTGATGATAGATTTGATCCTCACAGTGGAAAAATAATTGAAAATTTATGCTGAAATTCCTTCCATATAGATAGATATAGGATCATAAAAGGCATGGATGTCATATTTTGATTGTCATGGTTGGACAATTCATATGTGCTCCCTTTTCCAACATATAGTTTAAGTTGTGATTCATCAAACCCATTTCAAAAAACAAAACATTCTTCAATCTTGATATCAAAGGGTAGCATCAACTCCTTTAATTTTGGATGAATAAGGTTTTTAAAGGACTGATTCTGATCTTGGAAATTATGGGACAATTTGGGCCTTTAAATCCTCAATATCTTTCACAATATTTTCAGCGAATGTTTCTAAAAATTTGATGTTAGCTTTTGAGCTGCATTTGTATGACTTTAAATCAATAGACAAAAATATTGAAAAAACTTCATCAATTTGATCATCATCAAATTGTCCCAATATTCCTTAAAACCTTCAACAGAAACAAGAATTTTAACATACCCTATCATCTCAATTGATTAGGCCACTAGATCTAAAATTATGCTTTGAATTCCTTCAAACTCTAGATTGTTTGGCAATGGATTTGCGTAGTGAATAATGCACAACCTTCTTGTGTTTGATCATTGTTCACCATCAATAATTAGATCTAAAACTTGATAGTTCTTTCTCGAGGAAGATGGAACCTTTCGCTCCCCAACAATGACACCACTATGTTAGCACTTTGTAATTCCTCCAGGTTGAGGAGAGGAACCCAAAGGTAACCACAAACCATTTTTAAATTGGAATCTAGCCCTTCCAGCTTCAGAGAGGGCTCTCTTTATATGAATCTTTAGTCACTTAGATGACCGGTTGTCTTACATTTTAGGCTAGGTATTGAGATCAGAGAGAATAGGTCTTAACAATTTGATGGCGGGGTAGAGGGAAAATCCATTGGACATGGAGTCATATGGAGCTGATGATTTTTACTGATATGATGAGAAAATGAGGAATCCTTAGACAAGGGAAAGGTAGGAAATCCTTATAATATCTTTGTCAAATTTCATTGTAGAGAGGTGATCAGAGGAATAGTGTAATTGATAGAATCTAAAGCATCTAGTTGAGGATGAATTTTAGATATTAAAATGGAAAAGAAAAAAAAAACACTAAAATGTTCAGTGAGCCATAATGGAGCACTTAAAATTGAATTCTGAAATAAATTTTTCTTAACTAAACATTGAAGACAACATTTAAAGCATGGAAATAACATAAGATAAAGGAACAAAACAAGATATAAACATCACCATAAGAGACTAACACATGAATCCTCAAAAAAGTAGACTTCAGCCTTCATCATTCACTCAAACTTAATGAAAATGTACAATGCACAATGTCTTCTCTATCAAATCCTAACCAAAAAATCTTTTGCACATCAAAATTCATGAAATATATACAATTAACTCATCCCTAGACTAAGGAATTCAAAATCCATCCTTTTCCCAAAGATAGGAAGAGGTTACAACACTTTAGGGGTAAAATATATGGAAATTTTGCCCATATCCTACTATATAGGGTTTGGTTTTTGACTAACCTAAAATATGCTAACTGAAGATAAAATCATGGTAATTGGTATAAAAATATTCAAAATTCATCATCCAAATTATTGTAGTCAATTATGCTAAGTTGGAGGTCCACCAAGTCGAATTTCAAAAATTCTAGAACTCTGTCAACAAATATGGCATGGTGAAATTGTGAAAAATTAGTCTCAAAGTGACATGTTTAATTCCAAAACTATAACACTTGTGTAAAAAACAAAAGAATTTTTGCAGATGAAAATTTTCTTTAGAGAAACCTCTCTCATTTTCCAAAAGAAATTCTCCATCTTCTCGGAATCCACAACCAGAAATCATGACTAAAAGAGGAAATGACAAAATCTAAAAAAATAGGATGTAACGATTCATTTAAATATTTCAATATATGACACCTATTACAAAAATGAAGGGCACTTTTGTTATTTAGCTTGGATTTTATAAAAACCTCTTTTGTTTTTTCAATATTCATCTCCATTTGGTTAGAAACTGATTTTGAAGCTAACTGCTAAAATAGTAAAAAACACAGTGAATCCCTTGCAACAAAAACACTGCAAGTTCATTCGTTGCATGCTTATGGCCATCTCCCATACTTTTGAATGTGTCAAATAGGTGGAATAGAACCCTTGAATCATCAAATACCTATTATAAAATAGTTTTCCAAATTTCAAACCTCCCTTCTTGAAAATCACCATGTACAGCAAAAGCGCAGCAACAAAGCGCAGTGAATTTCATTTGCATGGGTTTGACCAAGTGTTGAAATATTTGACCGAGAAAATTAGTTTTTAGATGATGTTTACAACCTCGTGAACCCTCTTTTAAACTCCAATTATGAAAATAAGTGCAAAATCATTGATTTTCTTCATATATTATCTTTTTTTATAGTAATGCAGCAGAAAAGCGCAATGGTGAAGGAATAGATGTGAAACTGACTAGTTGAGCAGCCTATTGAACATTTGGAGATTTATTTTGAGGTATTAAACAAGAAAAAAAAGCTTCTAGAACCTAGAGCTTGTTAAGGTACAAGAAACCATATCAACTGTGAAAAGGCAACAAGAAAGCACATCGCAAATGAGAGGCATAACAACAACTTGTGGTGATAATGATATGATGAAGTATTTGATGTGACTTTTCAACTGACTTGAAAAGACACCACTGACTTGTCCCAATGATGAGAAAACAAGGATCCACTACTATCTTCAATCATGATTTGGATAACACATTACCATATACTTACTAAACCTAGACCTTTTAAGACTTTGACAACTTGATCTTTATTTACCACTCGAACCTTAGTATATCCAATTGACACTAAGACTTGATATCAATGAGATCATAGAAACACTTTACAAATTGACCAAAATAATAAAAACACTAAATTTGTATTTGACTGCTATAACATAGGAAAATGACACTAAGCTCGAAGGAATTTTCCCCTACAGCCTTGGTGATGGTGTACGACCCATATTGGAGCAGGCAAAGTTTGCGGTGGGGCCCGGTGAGGCTCTCCTTCTACAAATGTAACCAAAATATCTCACCCACCTGAACCTATGTGGCACCCAATGTTGATCATGATGCTTCTTGTAATTAGCATTGGATCAGTCCAATATGTCATGGACCTATTGGCGGATGTGATGAATGTGCTCAATAAAGTTGTTATCCCTGTCAAATTCAACCTAAAGATGAGCCGAATCTACCTGAGTAGTTGCAAATTCAGTGGCCACATCAATGGGACATAGTGGATGGAATCCAAACCCCACTTGAAAGGTATTATGTCCAGTTGAGCTATGGAGAGCTCCATTGTAACTGTGCTGGACATAAGGGAGGCTTTCATCCCATGTGCATGGATACTTCGAGTTGTACATGAATTTGCATGATCATCATGTTGATGACCTCTATTTTTCCCTCAGTTTGGGGTCGAAGGTCATGGACTTAGTGACCTTGGTATCCAACATCAACCAAAGGCTTGACCAAAATGTACTCAAGAACATGTTATCTTTGATTTGGGATAATGGAATGTGGGATACCAAAGTGTACCCATACTCATTTAAAGAATAGCTTAGCAATGGCTTTTGTTGCGATATTCTTCTTACAGGCCACTAGAATGGCCATCTTAGAGAATCTGTCAACAACCACAAAAACATAGTCATTGTCATGCTTAGTATAAGGAAGGCCCGACATGTAATCCATAGAAATGGATTCCCAAGGCCGACTAGGAGTCAGCAAAGGAGTATATAGTCCTTTATTCTTGATGGTCGATTTGGAAATGACGCAGGCAATGCAGGATCTGATGTACTTCCCAACATCCTGTCAAAGTTTTGGCCAATAAAAATACTTCTACAACACTGCCACTCTTTTCTCTTCTCCAAAATGCCCAACAACTCAACTGTAGGGTGCCTCCCAAATCATCTTGGCACACTCGCTTGAAGGAACACAAAGGTGTCCCAAGTGGCATAATAATGCACCCTGGAGGTGGAAATCAGGAACTTGATTTCCCTCTAGGAGCATCTGGTATGTGTTTCTGAATTTTGGATCGCTCTTGTAAAGATGTGGCCACCCCGAAGTCTTGTGTCCAAAAGAGTTGAACATAATGGTTAGTGCTAGTTGTGGTAAAAACACAACCCCCCATTTTTTACTTGCTCAACTCAAATAATGGGGACCCTTTCTGTAAAAAGTTTGGCTAATCACCTTTTGGATTTTTATTTAGTTGATTGCCCTACGCATTTGTCAATTTTTCATTTTCTTTGGATTCTTGTTTTGATTGCTTTGTTAGAATCGATTTTTTATAAGCTTCTCATTGACGCTTGTTTCGCCTCATTTGGTCAATTGGTTTGAAAATGGCACATCTTTGAAGTCTCATCATTTATGTAGCCTGGGTTAAAAATGCATAAAATGTACAATATTGCATTTTGTAAATAAATTAGTTCAATAAAGCATTCATTTTAAATATTAACACATAACAAGTTTTTACTAACATTTTTCCATTTTTAGTTATGCAGTCAAATCATTAATTATCGGAATTTTAAGAAATTCACTCATTTCCAAATCAAATCCTAATCTCGAAAACTCAAACATTCACGTGGCTGTAGTTTAAATAATTTCACAACTTAACTAAATTTGATTAAAATAAAATCAAAACAAAAAAAAAAATAATATTAAATCTTAATTTAATTAAATTTAATTAATATATTAATTAATTAAATTTAATTAAAATTTAATATATAAAAAATTAATAAATAAAAAAAATTTAATTGGATCGGAAGTTTTATTCGGAACACATTTTAAAAAGTCCCGATACACATCATACCCCCGATGCGATATCAGATCGGGGATTTTATATTGCATTGTAATAAAAGTCCCGATACACATCATACCCCGATGCGATATCGGATCGGGGATTTCATATTGCATTGTAATAAAAGCCCGACACCATATTCCCCGATTTGCCGATGCGATAGGACATGATGCTTTAACTCTAAGTTTCATTAAAAGGTTTGGTATTTGTTTTTTTGAAATCACTCATACGTATGAGTGAAGTGTAAAAAATAAGTTAGGTTGGTATATATTAGTTTAAGTTATAATATAATATATTAAAGGAATTATTTAATATTGTAAATTAATTAATATATATTATTTAATTAATGAATTTTAAATTAATCAGATTAATTAATTTATAACATTTAATTAATTTGATTGATTTAAATTTAAATATCATTTAGATTAATATTAATTAGTTTTTTTAATTAGATTAAATTTGTTTATAAATAGTTAATTAGATATCAGTTAGTTAAATTAATAAATAGTTTACTAATAATTAGTTTAGTTTATAATTAACAATTAAATTAGAATTAATTAGAGACTAATTTAGAATTAGTTTTTAATTACAATTTTTTAGCCCAGCAACAGAATTTCCATATTCATGCCAGATTTGATCCATCAACTTTGGAGGCTCATAAATTGAGTTATACTTGGCCAAATGAGGCCCAGGACGGCTCATTGGAAAGAGAAAATCAAGGAGAACATTTTGGAGGAGGTTTCACCAACAGATTGAATCATATATTGAATCAAAAATCAGGCAGAAGATCAAGCTCCGAAGTTTGAAAACAAAATCAATTTTCCGAGTTATTTGCTTCATTTTCATTTGTCCAAAACCTCTTCTAATTACAGATCCATTGGTCAATCATATCTCTGCCAATCAAACCATCCCAAGCATCAAGACAAAGTTTATATTTTATTTTTTTATTTAAATAGAATTTGATTGAATTTGATTTAAATGCCAGCAACGCCATGTTGATTTTATTGTTGCATTTTAATTTATTTTGATTTCTTTTTGCAGGAAAACAGTGGAAGAATATGGAGAAAAAGATCTCAATCAATAAGAAGGCTCCAGCAATTGAAGATCAGAATTTTAAGCAAGTAAAATTGGATTTAGCAGATTTCTCTTCAACAAACTCTCCTCTCAAAATTCCTTCACAAATAATATAAACAATAGATTGCAGAAGGTAATAAGGGCTGCTCTCCTCTGCAATTCTAGACTCCTAAAAGATAATAGGAATTTAGAGTTGTAGGAGAGAGGAGAGAAAATCTCATATCTAGGGATTATTGAGGATTTTCCCTTTGTATCTTGAATTATGTATGAGGGGCAGAGTTTGCACTATTGTGACTCTAGTTTTGAAGGCAGAAGTTCAAGCAATGTAAAGGACTGTTGGAAACCAAGACAGAGAAATGGATGCAATAAATTGGTATTTCTAATACTACTGTTTCAAATATCAGTTTAATTTTATGGTGATAGGAATGTGTCATTTTATTCATGTTTGTGCACTATTGTCAATATGGGTAATTTGTCTCAATCTTGTTATTATGTATCTCTGTTTTTATGGATTAATTTCTCATTTTTTAGTAACTACTTACTCTGAAATTTGTCTTATGAAACGGATTTATTGAATGGTAATGTGTTGTGAACTATTTCCACATATCATTATTCAATTATTGGATTTATTGATTTGATAATCAATATCATTTTTGTGAACTACTCCTGGAATGTTATTGGTTTATTATTTCAAGTTTTAAGGTCTCAATAGAATGTGTTTTGGTAACCATAATATCAGTTAATTGAACTACTTCATTAACTTGATATTCATTATAAACAAGACATATTTAAATCCCAATATTTTAATTATCTTGCTCTTATTTGGGTTAGATCTATATCTGCCTAATTAAGATAGGATTTAGATTAGTTTCTTTTGTTTACATCATAGAATAAGCTTGCATTTAGAGTAAATCTACATTCTTTTAAGTCCTCTCCTCAAAGAGGCAAAACTTTAGTTGTGGCTTGGTTGAGCCCAA
>APFE031678206.1:153750-165338 GCA_000404065.3 Pinus taeda | reverse complement strand
CAAGAGCTAAGGGGGTTGTAGCTCCCTTCCAGGAGAAGCTGGAAAACGAGAGAGAGTTGTAGCTCTCTGCAGGTTGTAGCCTGCATACTGGTAAAGGACTGCACCAGTACATTGTAAACCGAAGTTTCTAATTAAAGAAAGATAGAGACGAATTGCAGTAGGTGGTTTTCACCCACATTGGGTTTCCACCTTATATCTGGTGTTCTTGTGTGTGATTGTCTTTCTGCTCTATTTTACTATCTTTGGTTACTGGTATTTGATGCTGCATCTCAGATTAACAAACATCATCTGAAAGTTTAAGTAAATTAAAAGTTTGCTCTGTATACGCGGTTTTTATTCTGAATAGTTGTGTATATATGTGGGTTGAATTAACTAAAGTAGCGTATACAATTTGGTTTTTGAAAAGGATTATTTGACTTGATAATACTGATTCACCCCCCTTCTCAGTATTATTTCCAACATCAATATCTCTCTGGAATTTTTGCAAGACCCTGTGTACCTGTTCTTGGCTAATAAAATTGTTAATTTTTAGTTTATTAGCAACCACACAACTTCTTCTAAGACAGATGCACACTCCGTGGATTTTCTTGTGTCAAACATGTCATTTCATATGTGCATGGTGGAATCCATGTGGTTTTACAGAAAGAATAAAACACCCTATAATTTTTCATTTTACAGGTGTTTGGTAGCCTTTAGTGAATTGCCTTGACCTCTACAAATTTCTTCCAGTGAGTTTATATTACTTAATCTCTCTATTAATCATAATTAGTTGGGTAATTAGACTACTTTTACCTTTATTTCCAATTTTCACATCGCTTAATTATTAAAGGAGTAAGTTGCCCATCATCCACAAATTTTGTTACTAACCAAAGAAATTATTTCTTTAATTTGATGAGAGTAGGAGAAACTGCTATTATATAAAGTAAGTGATCTATACCTCCCTTGCGTCTATTAGATGAACCTAGGTTTTCATACGAAAAATTTCTTAAGTCATCCTAACTTCCATCTCTCTATTTTGAAGTTCACATAGTGTAATATGAAAAAGAGTAAGTGGCCCATTATCCGCATATTGTTTCGCTTTCATGTAAGGAAAAACTGAAATATTGTGTAATCAGGGGAACATTGGAATGGATCACAAAACATCCACATCTTCTCACACTTTATGTGCTCACTTCATCACTTGCACACAATTATTTTATTTTAGCTTACATCTCACAACCTAAAGAAAAGTAATGCCCTTAAAAGAAACCGTAACATGAACCAACTAAATTCCCCATTGGGGTAACCAAATAATTTATAGTTCAGGTTAGGACCCTTGGGGTAGGCATCCCATAAGCTGCCATGGTAATGTTACATCTTTGAGACATAGTAGTTGAAATTTTAGGGAGCTTAAAAACCTTCAATCATCCCACCGAAAATAATACTTGAGCATGACAAAGACCCAATTCACAGGGGGTTCATCTTAGGTCTAGTGTGTGGTACTCTTTGGGGCTACCCAACCCATCTAGCGCTTGGTACTGGTAACTGACTACCAAGAGGCTAAAGACTCTAATACTCACATGGGATGAATGTACTATAGTGGACAAAATATATGGCATCCTTTCCCTCCAGGTGACAGTGTGGGAAGAACTTGAGCCTCACTTTCATTAGCTTGGTTGATTCTTTAGCTGCTAGAAGGTGTCGCAAATTCTTTTGGGACGTTGCCCCAAGACCCATAAGAAGATATATCTACAAGGCCCAATTACATTGAGAGTGGAAAGGATGAATAGGTATTCTTAGGATCTATTTTCATACGCAAAGACAAATGAAAACCATTTTTTTAATTGATCACATAGGCTTAAGTTAAAGGGAAAGCATTATTTTTATTTTTTTCTTTGTTTTATGTATGTGATTTATTTTCTTTGAAGAAACACATCCTTCCCTCACCATACAAAAAGTAGCACACACTCTAATCAACACCATAGAGGACCCCACGTCACCTCGTCGGTCTAGATGCTTCTTAAACATCCCCCCATTATCAAGAGGTGTATCAGGGCTCCTTCCATTTGGCCTAGAGGATGTCACACAACCACCATTATATGATCTTCCTTTATCAGTGTATATTTTCTTGGGACCCTTCACTGTCAAAGCACACCTTTCATGACCCCATAAGGGTCCCCACATGCTACCCATTTTGGGATCTCACATACCACTCCTCCGAATAGTCCAAGAGACACCCACCAAGGTAGTTCTCATGAGACATCCCCACAAAGGACCCATTTACATATAGTTATCCAAAACCATTCTGCGATGGTAGATAACTTGTGGATCCCATTCCTAGCTTCATTAAACCTATCATATTTAAGTAAGAGAACCAATAACCTGGTTTCTCATAGCGATAATTGGCTAGCGATGCCCACCAAGCTCCCTTAAAAAATTCAGAAAATCGAAGGGAAACGGGGAGAAGATCCAGGAAATGATGTCATGCCTCTTCACTTGTGGTGCTCATCTAATAGTATCATAAATAGTACTATTCAACTACAACTATTTGATTACACCCTTACTGGGACAACAAAAAAAATGGTATATTGACCAGCCTTTTGCATCGCATGGAAACTTTAGCTCCCTAGCTACATCATTCCTCACATTATTTCAACTCCTAGTTTGTCATGATCCGGGCCTTGAACTCCTCACCCACTTTAAACAAACACATGGTACACACATATTCAATCATATCCATGAATGGCGGAAATGTCCTAGCTTGTGTAAAGCATAGTTTGAAGAAAACGTCCTCCTCTACTTACTTTTGAGATCCCCCACATTCTAAATTCAAAATACACTGAAAATTCATCTATACATAATGAGGAAGAAGTCATTAGAAAATCTCAAATATTAGAGCTTATATACACCTAATCTGGATAATATTATCTATTATATATATATATATATATATATATATATATCATGTCCTTCCAGATGCCCCATGCCTGTAGACTTATAAATAGAGACCAGGCACATCCAATGATGTTGATGGATTGATAGGGTCCATAACCCAAAACCAACTCAACAACACCTATGAGTACCTTGGATACTCGTTAAGTGGCCAATCATTTCATGCTATTAAAAAAGAACCACCACTACAACATATAGGATACTACCCCGGTCAACCCACACTAATGTAGAATACAGTTAGTAGGGTTAACCAACATTAGCCCCCACATGTAGGCCCATATTTTCACTCACAGGGAAACCAATACTCCTCTACGAATATAGATGCAATGTCCTCTTCTCATAATCCATATATCAATCACTGACAAGAAAACTAGTACACTCCTTTCCCCGCACAACAACAAAATAACCCACCAACACAAAATAATGCAAGGGTTAATCTAGTGCAAGCTTCTCTCACTCAACAACAAAAATCAAAGGACTAACTGAACCCATCTAACCCACCTAATGTTTCTAACAAAAAATCAAAGGGAAAGCTTGAAGAGGGGGGAAACAACCCCCGCGAGAACCTGTAAGATGCAACCCTAATTAGAATCAAAACCCAACCTGTCCACCTTGACAATTGAAACGCCTACAACATCGTTGAAAATTCCTCTACTTCCTATAGAACACATGTCAAATTTGGTTAAAGGACATTTACGGAGAGAAAGACATAACTCAAAATATTCTCATAGCTACAACATAGTCGACGAATTAGCACAATCACCCTACGCTATGTCAGCTTTAGAGGTCCTACAAACATGCTCAACCAAACAAAAACCCATACTTTTCACTCTAGGTGCAGTGGACCTGACCGATTCTCACCTAATGGTCTTTGACTTGGATAAACCTACCTCACAACTACCATCATCTATTTCTTTCCAAATCCTAGTCTCAGTCCAAAACATCATTGTCCATCAATGCATTGTCAAAAAAGGGGCCTCCACATATGTAATGTCCAAAATTGTTTGGAAGAAACTAGGATCCCCTAAACTCAAACCTTTTAACATCACACTTAGAACATATGGCGGGAACCCTTCAACCCTCATAGGCTTATACTAAGGCATGGAAATACAATTGGTTGGAAAAACCATGCTAATAGATATTGAATGCAACCATGGTGAAAATTCCATGTAATAAATGTTAATAAAGGAAAAATAATAACCATGACTGATGGGACACTTATTCAAAGCTAAATGTTGTGCAAGACATCCTAGTGTGGGTGTTCATTTGGTTATTAATGGCTAAGGAAATTGGCAAAGGAAATGGCTAAGGCTTAGGAAAAGTTGTAAATTTTGCACATTTAGTTATGAAAATAATGTAAATTAGGAGAAAAGGGAGGTGAGAGGTCACAAGTTGCATCTGAGGAGGAAAATGAAGGAAAATAATGGAAAAATAAGAAAATATAGGTCTCATTCATAAAAATTCCTATGAGGATCAGTTGGTAACCTTTTGTGAGTTCCATTTTGGAGCTTTTTCATTATTATCTCTCTCTCATACTCTTAGATACTTAGATTTTTCTTGGAGAACTCTTGGAGGGTGTGGCATACTTGGATTTTGGAGAAAAAAGACAAAGGAAGAGTAGGAAAGCATAAGATAACATCAAGATCAGCAACTACAATAGATTTTTCTTGTAGGTAATGAGTTACATGTATTTTTTCCTCACTAGTTTTTGCATGCATGGAATATGCATGTGGTTTTTTGCTTGTGATCTATCATGGGCATGGAGGATGGTCGGGATTGATAGTGGATTGCATATCCTTGACATTTCCTGAATAACCATGGTGATTGCGGATTTATTTTCCTTGTTTTGTTTTGGTTGGTTGTCATGTTTCCTTAGCTTGGGTTGATTTATTAGTCATGGAAGCCTTGGTTGGACAAATGCATTGGAAGCCTTGTAACAACTTGGGTTGAGTTACTAGTCCTGGAAGCCTTTGTTATACAAATGCTCTGGAAGCCCTTAGTGGCTTCAGTTACTAATCCAAGAATCCTTGGTTTGAAAAATGTTGTAGAATCCCGATAAAAGTTGTGGGTTGAGTTACTAGTCCTAGAAGCCTTGGTTGGAACAAACATTCTAAAAGCCCTGAAATCCTTTGATAGACACCAATATGATGATGGATTTGTGATGTCTGACCATGAGGTGGAGTCACTGTTTTATGGGTTGAGGTCGATGACATATGGAAGCATTGGGCGGTTTTAGATTGATTTGTTCTATGACATCCCACATTCATGCTTGGAATATGGCACAAGGGTGAATGGCTGAAGAGATATTTGGCTCAACCATTCTATGGTTAGGTGGAACTTGGAATTCTGAACCCGGGTTTGGATTTTGCATCATCAATATGAGGTTATTTCTCCTTGTATTTCTATGAGTATTATGCTAGTTTATATGTCATGGATCATATGGCTATAATTTCTTTGGTATTTATATTGCTATTATGCTCGTGTTATATATACTTTATGAGAGTAGCTATGTATGGATCTCATCATGTTTTTACCTATGAATGAATGAACAATGTATCTATGACCTAATTGATGAAATGGTGGTTAATGTGTTGAGGTATCAGTGTCTCTTGGCAATTCTCAGGTAAGTATGAGACCCTTATGCTCAGATAGGTTATTTATACCTATAGATTACATATTCGTGATATGTTTGATGAAATTCATATCATGGCTAGTAGGGGACCAATCAAGGTCTAATTCAAATGATTACATTTATATTGTCATTTCCTTTTTATTTACTATTTTGAATATGTGCTTCAATTATGGGTAGTGTCTTGCGTTCTAGGCCTAAAAAAGTGGCTCAAATCTTAGGGACACTAGCATAGCACTGCCCAAAAGAGTCCCTAGACACTATCTTGCATGCTTGTGAGAGAATCTAGAGGTCCCTATACATTGGCATTCCCATAGCTTGAGAGCGTCTAGAGGTCAAGTTGTCCAAAATATTAGTAGGACCCAGGGGATAGTTGGTAGGAAGGTTGGATTAGCTCTTGAGGATCCTAATACTAATGTTGAATGTATGATTGTGTGTTTCCATTGGTTCTATTAGTGTCAGTATCTGCATACTTCCATCAGGGAACAAAGTTTCTCTTTGCATTTTCATTTTAGGGGTCCTATATTGAAAATTTCACATCATTTCATTAGGTAATGCCAAACTGATCCACTGATGGTTGTCTCCTCTTCAGAAAATCTAATTTTCTCCCTCATATATTATGCTTGCTGACCCATTTTCAGGTTGTCTTCAGTTATGGTTTCATGGTCAATTTGCAATCATGCTATCATTAGGTCATAGGGCATGTTTTCATTAGGTCTTAGGGTTTCATTTCCAAAGTCAAGATGTATGATTTTAAAGTATAAATAAAGGTCAGCAAGGGTATGAGGATGCTAAATATTTCAAACATGATGGCTTGTAGGTCATAGCCACTGAATAATTATCTTTTAACCTAATGTAATTTTCACCTCAAAAACATGTTTTGAGGTGAAAACAAAGTATTTTGAGTTTATTTGTATTTCTTATGTAATTTTAAATCACTATATGTAATAGATGATCCTAGCTAAACCAGAGCATCTCTCCTTATTGCATGACAAATAAACACTACAAAAATTAGTTCAAGTTGAGCATTATCCACCTGAAAAGACACAAAGAAGAAAAGGAATTAAAAACAGAGTTTTGAAGATGGACAAGAAACATTAGAAAGTTGTTTTTTTTCAAGTGAAAAATCAAAATCTACTCCTACTTAAGCTCCCACATTTCATTTTCAAGTTCATTGTTCTCATTTGGAAGGCAAGGAGTCAAAAAGTGAGAAGAAAAGGCGATCTTGAGCGAGTTTTGGCTAAAGAAGAGTGGCGCTGCACTTTTGGAGTAGTGGTTGAGTGGCACTCCGCATTGGCAGAGCGGCGCTGCACTTCTGAGGTAGACAAGTTGGCGCTGTGTGTTAAGACTAGCACTGCATGTCTGGAAAATTTCCGCAGTGTAATTTTACATTGGCGCTGCGCTTCTAGGGTGGCATTGTGTGTTTGTGCACTGGCACTGTGCGTTGAGCAGGAATGTTAGAAAAGCCTCAAAACATCATACAAACCTCAAATTTTCCATCTCTCACCTGCAAACAAGTAAGTGGTCCTCCATACTACAATGATTTGTTTGCAATTTAACTTCTAAGCTAAATTTTCTATAGCAAGTGCCTAAACCCTAAATTTTCCCCTAGTTATGCCTCAAATTGTTCCTCCTATCACTCACTACAGTTCTAAACCCTATCCCTATTTCCCTATCTCTTTATCCCTTTGTCCCTTTATCCCTATTCCATATTTCCCTATCCCTTTATCCCGTTATCCCTATTTCATAATTCCCTATCCCTTTATCCCTCTCCCCCAAGGGAAATTTGTCAAACAAAACAAGCCCTTCCTCTCATTTCCTACTCCCTCATTCATTCATAGCCTATACAGTCATTTCCCATCCCCTCATTCCTAAAACACTTTCACTCATTCCCTCCATACAACCTCTTGTTATAAACATATTTGGGCACTTCAACGCCAACCTTATATGTCGATAAAATAGGGCTCTTCAACCCCTAAAAGAGTTGTTTCATACCCTAAAAGAACATGGTAATCTGATTACATCATTCCCCAAAAGTTCCTCCCAAGAAACCATCCAGAAATGGCCTATACTGAACCATATTGGCTGCTACATTGGCCAGGTGCGATGCATACTAAGTGATACACTGCTCAGGTGCAATGCATATTGATTAGGCCTTCTATAGGGTGCGATGGGTGAGGATGGACAAATTGCCAATACATTTTGCTAGGTGGTTGCTCATGGAATCTTCTAGAAAGTTCTCCTATGACACTTGCCTCTCTGAATTCACCCAGGGATGAGTAAGAGATCCAATAAATCTCCAAGTGGAACCAAATTTAATAAGTGGAATGAAACTAATCAAAACCCCAGAGATGACTCACACCCTTGCACACATCTATACATGGATCCCTCAACTAAGAGATCTAGAGGCTGGAATATTGTGAATTGCAAGGAAGTGCTTATAGTTTTTAATTGAGGAAGGAGCATTGTATTATTGGTGTGATCTTACTATTTCATGAGGTGAAGAGGGATTGATGCTGGGAGGATGATGTTGGATCAGACAATTGTGTTGTAATTCTCCCTTCTATTTAATAAAGTTCTTCAAGTTTTATTCCATATGATTGTGCAATTGTGAATGTTATCATTTGTGAATGCTATTTTATGTTCATTATATATCTAATTCTGTAATGTTTATGTTATAATAGATCAAGATGCTTTGATAGTTCTTTGTTACTATATTTTCTACAGGTACTCTCCAAGCGGGTTAAATACGGGGAGGAGTTGCAAGCTCTATCAAGGGGGAGAGAGGTCAAGCAAGGGATTAAGCGGAAGTTCCAGGTTGGTTCCATTATCTTTCTCTTATCTATTATACATAGAAGAAATTATTGAATTTCTTTAGAATGTTGTTTCTAGGGTAGTTTCCATACCTAGAGGGCTAGTCATTCAAAAAGACACTAGTTTTCCCAGAAACACCTCCAGCTTTGCAAACATGGACCAAGAGGACCGAGACTATAAGGAGGAAGAGAACATAGGCAGTGACACCTTATCAAACAAAGCTAGGCAACAGGGAAAACCACACAAAGGAGGTAGGATTATCAAAGAAGAGGCATCAAACCTTAGGGAATTGCATGCTTATCAGTTGGCTATCACACGTTTCAGATATCTTGGCTGCTATGAGTTCTGTGAGCAAGTGGAGAGAGTTCAACACCACCATGAGCTCACCAGAATTTTTTTAGCTCATCTTTGGGGCAACCATGTAACTCTTGCTAGGGTAACCTTCACAATTTCACCTTCCATCATTTTAGAAGCCACTAGGATTCCAAATGTAGGGGAGAAGTGGTACAAGGCCCAGGACCTGGATGAGCACTATTATGATCCTTATATCAAACCCCAGTACAAAAATGAGGTGAAGAGACTTTTTCCTTTCAGATTTCTCGAAGACAAGCATGTCCCCATGATAAAAATCATCATGAAGTACTTCACTTGTGAGGGCATATTTTCTGGGTTGTACACCTATCACATTAGACTCCTCGTACATTTTACAAGGGTGAGGATGTTAAGCCTCCCTTACTTATTGTTTAGGAATATTGAGAAGATGGCTCATTTTGTCCATAAAAGGCCATACCCTTAGTAGATGAGTAGTATCTATCACTATTCCCTCATCAAGATCATTGTGCTTCATCATCTCAGTCTCCTCAACATCTCTTGGGAGAGATTTATTTCTCATGACATCTTTAGGGATCCTCAAATTCCTCCACCAATGTCTCAAGAAGTACGGGGACCTTCTCGCAGTATTCAGGTGAAAACAGATGAGGAGGCCAAGGATACTAGAACTACTGGGTTGCCCGCTTACATGACATATCAGAGGGGTACAAGGAGATTGTTTGTTGCCAATAGGGAAGTGTTTTCACCATGGGATGTGGAAGGGACCTTGCCTTCTTCATCAGCCCATAGGAAAATGCTAGCTCCACAGGATGTGGAAGGTGCTTTTCCTTCTTCATCGACCCAATAGGTATAGGTGCAGCAACTGCACAAAGGGAAGGAAAAGATGTTGGAGCAGTGTTATACTCATCATGGCATGGAAATCATTGACTTAGAGGCTCAGGACGAAGAAACCATAACAGACATCATCATACAAGAAAAGGAGGCTCAAGTACAAGCTTTGGTGGACAATTTGGAGAGAGACAAATATGTTATCACATATTTGGAGCAAGAAAACAAGAAATTGAGTGACAAAAAAGTCCTCATGGAGCTGGAAATGCTCAAGGTAAAATGACAATGTGTCAAAGAGGCACTCGTCACTTTGACTTCCATTGAGAAAGAGATTAAATATGATAGGGAGACTTGGCTTGAGAGAGTCAACTTCCACCTTGAGAATCTGTTATAGAAGGCCAATAGAGACAATCAGATGATCAGACACATAGCCCATCATTACACGACTCGAAACAAGATTTTTAATATGAGGGTCAAGAAGATGAAATCTAGGCTAAGGCAGGATTTGGAAGGCAAAAAGGAGGAGGATAGGCTTAGGATGCTTTTTCAAGCTTCCTTGGATCACTAGGACACTTGATCAGGGTGCTTCTCACCAATTTTGGGCAAGTTTAGAAGAAATTTTGTCATTTGCTAATTTTTGAAATTCTACGCATAGGAAAATTTCCTAGACGTGCATCGCCACCGGCGCTGTGCATTTCCTTGGGGAATACAATGAAGAAATGGTTTGAATTTTTGGATTCATAACAATGAGGACATGCACCCTAGAGATTTTTAAAGCTTTTGGGG
This sequence comes from Pinus taeda, assembly GCA_000404065.3. Taxonomy (NCBI): domain Eukaryota; kingdom Viridiplantae; phylum Streptophyta; class Pinopsida; order Pinales; family Pinaceae; genus Pinus; species Pinus taeda. Next base: position 155,020 of record APFE031678206.1, on the reverse strand, counting down.
CAGAACTAGTACACCAAAAGGTCAAAAAATACCATAAAAATGACCTTTCTACCACTTTTTGGACACACAGAAGTAGTCATGGGAGAATCTAGTTTTATGGGGTCAAATGAGCTTAAAATTCAGATATTCTAGGTGTTTTGGAAGCCAAAATTGAAGTCCTTTCCAATGAGCTATCATGGGCTCAATTTGGTGTAAAAATTTCTCATTTCCCACCCCGGTTTTCAGCTTCACCTTATTTCTCCCATATAGTTAAATGCCCTTTCCCATATCCATATATTCAACAACTGAAAAAAAAAAAAAAAAAAAATTCTGAAAACACAAATTCTCGAAATTTTACAGAATGTTGGAAAATGCAGAAATAAAAATCAGCAGGTACAAACAGCCATTTAACACACTTAAACACAATGATTTTTGGTCAAGGTGACCCTGGAAAAGCCCCCTACAACTCTTGGGGAAAACTAGTTTGAGAGCTCTTATTTATTTCTAAAGATGCCTTTTTTTACAGCGAGAAATATTCAGCAAGAAAACTTTACAACTTATCTCGTTTTCCATGCCCTCGAAAACTGTTGTACGGTTGTTGTATGGACTGTACGGACTGTTGTATGGACCTTGATTTTTGTGCAAAAAAATCAGTTCTACGGCCCTCAATTTCTATGTAGAAAATCTATTGTATGGCCCTCGATTTTTGTGCAAAAAATCAGTTATACGGCCCTCGATTTCTGTGCAAAAATCTGTTGTACTTCCTCCTGAAAATCGTGCCCAAAAAGCTGCCTTTTACAGTGTGCTCACTCAGCTGTACAGATTTGCTAAACTGATGCCTTGGAATGTGTGCCAAGCTATTGTCTCCTTCTCCTCCCTGTCTAGAAATATCCCTTGCTCTCCTTCTCTCAATCTGCTCATGAAAGAATGAATGACCTTTTCCTCCTTTTCCTCCTTTAATCTAACCCTAAGTGACTTCTGGATATTCCCTAAATCCAATGGTTGAAATAGATTGAGACCTAGGGCTCAGATTAAATGCTCATTTAAATCTCACTTTCTATTTTTTAATTCACACCACTTTAATAAAGACCCACTTAGTCATTTATTTCCAAAGTCACTTTTCCTTTCTAATTTTACATTGACTTTATTAAAGTCACTTTAAAATTAGACTTTAGTAACTTTATCACTTAAAGTCACTTTTAAATTAGATTTGAATTTATAAAAATTATAAAGTCACTTTAGGAGAAAAATTAAATTCTTTTTGGACACTTTTCCCTAGGCCAAAGATCAA
>APFE031678206.1:126701-145278 GCA_000404065.3 Pinus taeda | reverse complement strand
TTGGATTCCATGCTCAGTGCAAAAGTTGTTGAAGTCGTTTTTAACATATTCTCCACCATTATCTGATCTTAGCTTAAGAATTTGATGTCCAGATTGTTTTTCAACAAAGGCCTTAAAGGCCAAGAATTTGTTAAATACTTCACTCTTGAGTTTTAAGAAATATAACCAAGTGCGTCTGGAGAAATCATCAATCAAAATTAAGAAATACTTATAGCCAGAGAAATAAACAACTGGAAGTGGACCACATAAATCACTATGCACAAGCTGTAGAGGAGCCGAGGCGTGCCAAGAGGCACGTTTTTCAAAAGTATCCCGATGATTTTTTCTGAGTACACATCTGGAACAAACACCATCTCTGCAAGATACTAGTGGAAGACCTGTCACCATATTTTCTTTACATAGATTCTGAAGGGAGCGCTAGTTTAAGTGACCAAATCGCTCATGCCAAAGTTTGCGCACTTCATCATTGTGAGTAACAAATACTGAGGGAAGATTTGATGACCCAAAGTTGTGAAACTTATACAACCTTGTAGAAGCATCAGCAATGCCAGTGGCTAAAATCTATCTAGGATCCTTTAGGTCCTTGATTACAACATCGTGAGGTGAAAATTCAACGATTTTACTTTCACCTAAATGAGTTATCTGATATACAGATAGAAGGTTGGAGGATAAGGTTGGAACACATAATACATCATTAAATTGACCATTGTCTATATGAACAGCTCTAGTCCCTACAACACTAAGATATCTATCATCACCAACATATATATTTTTGGTGTCAATCATTTAAAGAAGAAAACATGGCTTTATTTTTGGCCATGTGATAAGAAGCTCTAGAATCAATGAGCCACTCATGAGAATGAGAGGGAGAAGATACATTTAGTGCATATCCAGACCGAGATGCTTGACAATCACATGCAGAAAGTGCCATTCCTGAAGATGAATTTGAAGAGTGCTCCAAATGGATGTTATGCTTCTTCATTGTTGCTTCCAAGGCTTCCATCTTCTTAAAGCATTTAGATTCTAAGTGGCCATCGCGATTACAAAAGTTGCAATGTCTATCAGTCTTCTTCCCTTTGTTTTTAGTTGCCTTATCATTCTGGTGAAATGATTTTTCATTTTGAGGCTGAAATTGCTTAGGACCATTCTTTTTAGGATATCACTTCTTAGGATTCTTTGAGTTTGGTTGCTACTGGGTGGTTAACGCTTTCTTAGAAGAGTTTCCAAGATTAAGAAGACCAAGGTGTAATAGTTTTTCTTGTTCTCTTATTAAAGAATCACAAAAAGCATCAAATGAAGGGGGCTTGTAGTCATGTCCTTGAGAAATGAAGGATTCTCTTGTAGAATGGAAGGTGGAAACAAACACAGAGTAGGCTGGTCCCAACTTAGTAAGAATGCAATAGATAAGAGCACTATATTCTTTTTTAACCTTAACACCTTCCAAGAGAAGTCTAATGGTCTTTGACTTGGACAAGAAATCTTCAATGCAAGGAAAATTATTGGTGTCTAATGTAAGCAACTCATTTTCAAGATGATGAGCTCTAAGTTCATTTTTTATTCCAAAAACTTTAGTAAGCTGCTCCATTGCTTTATCAGGAGTATCAAGTTCAGCAATATGGAATCTAAGATCAGGAGAGATAGACATCCCTATCAACCCACGTGCTTGATCTTGCCTATTTTCCCATTTGGCTGCTTTCTCTTCATCTTTCGGCTTGGTTTCTTGGCATGTAGCTATTTGGTAAAGACCTTTACTTCTAAGTAAATCCACAATGTAGAACCACCATTGGAAGTAGTTGGTGCTGTCAAGGATGACTTGGCATGAACTTTCCATTTTGACAGAAACTGAAGCTATATATGCTGAAACTAAGTGTTCCAATGTAAAGAGCTCGAAAAATTAGGCTGGTTAAAAAAATGGCTCTGAAAATGGCTTCCGGCTGAAGAAGTTATGACCCTTTTAAAAAATGTTGATGAAGGCGCCGACAAAGTGCGGGAATGTGCGGAAATTAAAAAAAAATGCTAATTTTTTAACAAAAAGGAGATTTGAACCCAAGACCTCTACTCTCTTAAATTAGCTTTGAACCAAGTGAGCTATATAAAAAGAGAGAGAGAGAGAGAGAGAGAGAGAGAGAGAGAGAGATTTGTTTTCTTTTAGTCACGGATGCTTTGGATTGCGTGCTTGCGTGAGCAAGCTCTTTTTCTCCCTACAAAACAAAAACACAAAACCCAACATGGACATACAAAAAAAACAAGCCTTACGACTTAAAGTTAGCTTTACCTGGAAACTAAATATTTTCCTCAATGTTTTTTATTTTTCGAGATCACACTAAGGTGCAGGGAAAAGAGCATAAGCATGAGAAAAATCCTTCCTTTTTGTTTCTGATTTCCCCAGATCACACAGAGTCGTAGGGCAAAGAGCATACGCAAAAATGAAAGGTATAGATCCGGTAATAAAAGGAGCTAAATAAACCAAAACCAAAATAAACAGAGAGAAAATAACAGTAAACTGCAAATAAACATTGTATACCTCCAGATTCGAAAAATGATGCAGCTAGGGCTACCGGAAACCTTTTGGCGTGAAACAAAAGGGGTTCCTCACTGGAACAGATGCTCCCAACACAAAAGAGCAGTCCTCTTGGCCCGAAAGTAGTCCGAAACAGCAGATCTAGGAGATGGCAATCGAATGTAGTTCAATCGGCTTCAGATTTGGATCACCAACGGACACGACCCTCAAATAGCACTGATACCATGTAGGAATTTATAGGGTAAGTTGCTCAGAAAGAACACCAAAACGACACTGCTCACAAACAGATCACAAATCAATACATCAGTATTTTGACGTGGTTAAAACCCTCAAAGAGGGAACAGTCCACGGCCTGTGCCAACGTGGCCACTACAGGCAATTCATTAATAAAAGAATGAAAATTTACATAAGCTTCTCTCATGCACGGTTAACCTACAAATGACCCTCCATGCGCTTTAAATAGAATTCATGGACCAATCGGGTGTCAAGCCACGGATCAAGTGTCGGTAATACCGAGGAGAGAATGAACCGTTGGATCACTACATATCATGACCCTCAGATTCTAAGTTACAAATGTACATAGTAAAGAAACACAGTTTACCTAACTCTATACTAGACCAAGTTATACTTAACTATTCCTATGTGTCGGAATATCCTAACACAAACCCCATCAGCAAAGTTCATCCATGAACGGGGGAGGCCATTCACTGCAATCCACACCAACTCAGTGGGTAGAATGACCTCTCCAATTGCTGCCAACTCATCTCTCACATTAGTAATCTTTCTGAGATATCTAGTTGCACTATCATTGCCCGTCTTAATGGTCTTCAACTTCTCCGTCAGGACCATTTTCTGGTTCTCATTGGCACTCTGGTAGAGATTGGACAATGCTGTTCACATCTCATGGGCATTTCTCTTTCCTCTCACATGAGGAATGCAATGGTCTTTGACTCCATATAGAATCAGTCACTTACCCTTGTTTTTATTTTTATTATACTCAGCCAACTGAGTAGCATCAATGGGCACAACAACTGAGTTCTGTGTGCTATGCACCATGATGTCCCAAACTTCTGCCTCCTCAAAGATACTCTGCATTCTCTCCTTCCAAACATTGTAATTTCTATGTCCATCCAACCTATCCTCCACCCTCAATCACAATGACATCCTGCTATCCTAAAAACTGAAAAATAGCACTGCTATAGTAAAGTTAAAACTGTTGTTTGTGAAAAATCAGCTTGCTAGAATTTTCTGAGTGAAAAATTAGCAGGCTGCAATTTTCTTCCTTACTTTCCCAAACTGCACTTCAGCAATCAAGCTCTGATACCATGTAAAAAATTTCTCATTTCCCACCCCAGTTTTCAGTTTCACCTTATTTCTCCCATATAGTTAAATGCCCTTTACCATATCCATACATTCAGCAACTGAAAAAAAAGAAAAGAAAAAAAAGAAAAAAAATTGCTGAAAAACACAAATTCTGGAAATTTTATAGAATGTTGGAAAATGTAGAAATAAAAATCAGCAGGTACAAACAACCATTTAACACATTTAAACACAGCGATTTTTGGTCAAGGTGACCCTAGAAAAACCCCCTACAACTCTTGGGGAAAACTAGTTCGAGAGCCCTTCATTATTTCTAAAAATGACTTTTTTTACAGTGAGAAATATTCAACAAAAATTCAGCAAGCAAACTTTACAACTTATCTCATTTTTCGTAACCTGGAAAACTGTTGTACGACTGTTGTATGGACTACTGTATGAACCGTATGGACTGCTGTACGGACCTCGATTTTTGTGCAAAAAAATCAGCTATACGACCCTCAATTTCTATGCAGAAAATATGTTGTACGACCCTCGATTTTTGTGCAAAAAATCAGTTGTACAGCCCTTGATTTCTGTGCAAAAATCTATTGTACTTCCTCCTGAAAATTGTGCCCAAAAATCTACCTTCTACAGTGTGCTCATTCAGCTATATGGATTTTCTAAACTGCTGCCTTGGAATGTGTGCCAAACTATTGTCTCCTTCTCCTCCCTGTCCAGAAATCTCCCTTGCTCTCTTGCTCTCCCTCTCTCAATCTGCTCATGAAAGAATGAATGACCTTTTCCTCCTTTTCCTCCTTTAATCTAATCTTAAGTGACTTTTGGGTAATCCCTAAATCCAATGGCAGAAATAGATTTAGATCTAGGGCTGAGATTAAATGCTCATTTAAATCTCACTTTCTATTTTTTAATTCACCCCACCTTAATAAAGACCCACTTAGTCATTTATTTCCAAAGCCACTTTTCCTTTCTAATTTTACATTGACTTTATTAAAGTCACTTTAAAATTAGACTTTAGTAACTTCATCACTTAAAGTCACTTTTAAATTAGATTTGACTTTATAAAAATTATAAAGTCACTTTAGGAGAAAAATATAATTCTTTTGGACACTTTTCCCTAGGCCAAAGATCAAAGCCTTAGGGAACCACCTGTCCTCCGGTACCAAATTTCAACATTTGGATGCCGAAAAGGCCTCCAAAAGGTACCTGAAATTAGCACTACGTTTTGGGCCAGTGGTGCTGCGCCTAGGGCAGGTTTTGCTCATGATGGCCATTTTCCTAGTTTTTGACTATGTTCATAGATTATCTCTCATGGAGGTGGTTTCACCATTTTAAATTATGGCTTGGAATGATTATGATAGATAAATATTAATAGAGGGTAGATTCATTGCTTTAGAAGTCAGTTTGAGCTCAAATAAATCAGTTTTTTCACTTTTAGAGGCAAGTTGTCGAAATGCCTATATTCCTGTTTCTTGTTTAGTATTAGTTAGATTAGCTCCTCATCTTAGGGATTCGACCCCTGAGGATGGGAGGAGGTTGAATTAATGTCTATATCTTCTCATTCTTTCTCATTGTAAAGGGTTAGACTCAATTAGATGCTCAAATCTTGATTGTACACCATTTGTAGCAGTTTGGCAAGAGATTAATAAGAATTGCAGCTATTTTTATGGGATCTATGTGGTATGAGCTTTAGTACAGTTTCTTATTTTTTTATTATGTGTTAATGTGTTTTATGTATTCCGTTAATCATTTAATTGCTTCTAGTTGAATGTTTTCAAGTTGATATGGAGAATTCATTACATCAGTGCTCTGCCTTGGGAAACCATTCACCATTTCATGTTTTCTGCAGTCTAGGAAGGATCCATCATTTTCACATGCCCTTCTTAGCTTCTCACTAGTCTAAAAAATCTCACCCCATCAAGCCATTTAGTGCTAAAGCCTATGCCTACCTTGCCCCATTGAACACCCTACAATTCTGACCTAATTCCCTAGACCTAAACTATCCAGCTCCTCCTGATCCAGCAAAACCCCTTGAAAATCCAATCAAAACTTTGTGCTACTATACCTAGCCTAATATCCTTTACCTGATCCAGTCATCTTGGTTGAGATCCCTACGGAGAGAGCCCTCTCCTGACCTAGTAGGGCTAGCTACTTGGCTAAGCATGGTTTATGGTTACATTGGCATTGCCTTCCTTCAGCCTGAGGTTCAATCCAGGTGATAACAGGTTCCACTTCCCTAACGTGACTTAGGAGGTCAAATAATATCATAGTGGCCTCACGTCGCATGTTTATGCCGAATGGTTGGATTCTTGGGTAGATGTGGGAGGAGGGTGTTAAATAGTGGCATTAGAGCATGTTTTACCCCTCGGACTAGATGACTTCTGCATTAGTCACGCATGGATATTAGTTCCATGTGTGTCTCCTAAACTTGCATTCAATGTGCTTCTTTCATTTGCATAATGTTGATCATGGTTGTAGTAATGTCATCATGTGAAATTTGATGTTGTTATTGTGGAGTGCATCTTCGTGAGTGTATGATTGGTTACATGTTGTTATATGTCACTTACATGTATCATTATTGTACGCTTGGTTACATTCTTGTATGTTTGGTTGCATTCTTGTATTCTTGGTTGCATGTATATTCTTTTAGTTTAGGTTACACATGTTTTTTGTTTATGCTTGATTACATGTTTTTATGCATGTATATGGTTGGTTGTGCATTTCTTATGCATGTGGTCAAGTGTACAGTGATGTAGTGTTTGTTGTCATGCATGAGATCGTCGTATGAGTTGTTGATAAGGTCATGCATTGATGAATGGACCCTGGCTAGAATGATGGTTACATGGTTATATGCTTATGTTTTATGTTTCCATATGTTGTCATTATTATGTTATATATGTATCGCACTGATTTGTTGAACTTGCAGAAAAGGCACCCTCCCCAAGATATACTAAGGTATGTTGGTTTATTGTGATTTGGTTTAGCTGACATAATATACCTTGCTGGAAGAAATATGAAATGGCTAGCAAGATGGTAGATCTCAAAGACTATCCCTATGAATAAAATGAACAATATCATGTTGCGAACTCTTTCGATTTGGAAGATAAACTAAGAAGCTTAAAGGAATAAATAAGGAGTTGTAAGGAAGATAATGATAGATTCATTTAGGCATAAGAGAAACAAGCAAAGGTAAATGCACTAATACTTCCGAGTTTGTTGAATTTGCAATGATAGGTATCACATTAGATCAGCTAGGAGGAGGAGGACAGAACTAATGGGGCATATGGTAGTAGGTCACATGGTTGTCACAGGTCATATAGAGATGACATAGTTAGACATGGAAAAATGTTGAAAACTTCAGAGAGGAGAAGGGATAGGTACATGTATTATTCTTGTTTTGATTCAGATAGGCACAATGATCATCATCGTTATCATCCTTACCGGACAAGTGATAGGGGATACTTTGCAGATGATTCTAAGAAAGAAAATCCACCTACTTTTCATGTAGAGATGAAGAAACCACAATATGCATAGGCATTGTTGCTTGGCAAGAGGAAGTTCTTCAGGTTACATGACTATTGAGAGAACATGAAAGCCAGAGTAACTACATTCAATATCAAAGGTAAATCATACATTTGGTGGGAGGACATGAAGAATGTCAAATTCATTCATGAGGAAGACTTGAATTGGAGTGAGTTTGAGCGGCTATTCAAGAAGAAGTGTCTATCGTAGAGAGACTTTGATGATAGGGAAAAATAACTCTATGAGCTAAATATGGGATCCATGATAGGTGCGAAGTACACTAGTAAGTTCTTGCAGATACTAAGATATGCGCCTTACCTCATGGAGGAGAAGGAAAATACTCATAGGGTCATTAGTGGATTGTTGATTGCATTAAAATATAGTATTGAGTTCGATGAGCCTAGATCATTGGAGGAGGCCATTAGAAAGTTAAGGCATTACGATGAATAATAGAAGCACATATATGAGATTAAGCGAGATTGGAAAGGTAATGCAAAGAAAAAAGGAAAATGGAATAGAAAGCGAGCAAGACCTAAGGGTACATATAATGAAGAGAATGTTGCACCATCTAATAAGTTTAATGCATCATATAGAGGAAAAGGAAATCAATATCATAGTAGAATAAGGGTGCAAGCTAGAATCCTATAGAGTGTCAGACTTGTGGCAAAGATGATCGTAGGAGATATTGACTAGAGAATGAGGGTGGTAGGCCTTAGATATATAGTGCATAGGATGCACATACTATTAGGGATGTTGGTCATAGTGTTTCTCATATCTATGTGGTATTGGATAAAAAACAGGAAGACCATCAGGCATCTATCACTGAGATGGACAATAAGCTTTGTGATCAAGTTATTTTTGTTTTGATTTACCGTTGATCTAATTATATATATGTTAGTCCTCACTTCATGGATAAGTGTGGTTTGAGTATGAAATTGCATGCAGAATATTGGTTATTGCGGTTAGTTACAGGTACCAAGAAGCAAGTTCACCATTAGGTAAGAGCTTGTGCATTTTATTTAAACGGTATGCCTACCACATCACATATGAATGTATTACCATTGGGATCATATAATATGTTGTTGGGCATGGACTGGTTGTATCTTCATATAGCCAAGGTGGGTTGTTATGGAAAATCGATTGAGTGTTTTGATGAAAATGGAGAACCACGAGTCTTATAGGGAAATAAGAAAGCCACATCAATTAGGATGGTGAAATATGCAAGAAAATTGTAGTCGCATGAAAGGGTGTATGTTATTTGTAGTGCACATTTCTAGTGAAAAAGGTAAGGAAGTTGACGATGTATATGTTTTTAAAAGGTACCTAGTTTTACAGTAGTTCAAGGATGTATTTCCTAAGGACATTTTAGAGTTTCTACCTCATAGGGAGGTATACTTTTCCATTGAGTTAGTGCTAGGGGAAGCTCCGAAATTAAGGGCACCTTACGTTAGGTCCCTATACTACTAGTGTAACCCCTTATTGTTATTAGTACAACCCCCTTATTATATTGTTGTGCCCATGTAGTCCCTATATTATTATTATTATGGCCCATAGAAGCCCACTATTGTTATTATTGTGCCCTTACATTCTTATTGTTATGTCATCTCTGATTATATTATGACCCCTTAGACTCCTATATATAGAAAGGATGTCTTGTCATTTGTATCATCCAAGAATTGTTCATTTGTGTAATTTAAAGGAGGTTGATTTCTAAGGCGTTCATCTATCTTTTCTATCTTTTTGTGAGCTGGGTTCATAACATTTGGTATGAGAGCTTTGGATTCTAGGGTTTCGCTACTCCAAAGAGGTCATTGTGAAATTTTCACTATAACCTTTTTCATGCGACTTTTTAGAAGAAAAAAAACCCATTTGTGATGAAATAGTGTTGAACCTTGGGTCTGAATTTTAGATCTTGTCTCGCTATATTTTTGGAGATATTCTCTGAGAAGGTTAAGGTTTCTGCAAGCTCCATAATTTCATCTAAAATAGGTCACTGTGGAATTTTCACCATAGAATTTTCACTACGAAGTCTTAGAAGCTAACAAAAAAACAAATTTGAGAAGAAATCGGCCTGAACCTCGAGTTGAAATTTTAGATCTTGTCTCGCTATATTTTTGGATATATGATCTGAGGAAGTTAGGGTTTTTGCAAACTCCTGAATTACATCCTAAATAGGTGACCTCGGGAAAATCATCATAAATTTCTCTCTGAGCATCCGATTGAAATTCGTAAGAATTTACAGAAGAAGGACAGATTGTGTTTTGTTTGAGTATAATTTTTAGAACCTAAGGTTGAAATAGTGACACGTGTCATGTCGTACAAGTTCACTCTACTGAACTAGTCTATAATTAGGTCATTGCAAGAGATTGGGAATAAATCTTTCTTCCAGAATCCAATTGTGATCATACTTGTGGAGTTAGAAAGAGGACTCAGAGGGCTATTATAGGCTGAAATTTCAGATCTTAGAGATCTGAAGTTACAAAGTTACAGTCATTTCAAGATCTAGCTCCTAAAATCAAGAAAAACCGAGATGAGGAAGTTTGATGCTAAGAATCTAGTAAATTGGATACTACAGATGGAGAAATATTTTGATCTACATGGTGTACCACTATTACAAAGTATGTATTACATCTAATTATTTAGAACTGACTCAATTTTTATGGTATAAAGGGCTTTGTTCTCATAAACCACTTGTCATGCGGTCAATTTTCATGGAGGAAATGATAGCACATTATGAAGATACCAAGAGAAACACCTTCTTTATCCAATTGATAAATCTCAAACAAAAGGGTTCAATGGTAGAGCACATTGAGGACTTTCAAAAATTGAATATAAGGGTAAATGATACTTTAGAGAAGCAAAAGATAAAAGTTTTATCTGTGCCATGGAAGCTGATATCAATGGTATGAAAGCATATTGGAAGAAAGGTATGAAAGATTTGAAGAAATACATGGAAGGTTTGAAGGAAGGTGGGACAAATCTACTACAAGAAAGGCCTCCTAATGATGAAAAGGATCAAGAGACATCAAAAGAAGAGCATATACACCAGGAAGCAACCCTAGAGAAATAAAAAATGAATCCAACCATATCTTGTATTGCAATGGCAGGAATTACCACTCCTCAATCTCTCAAGATAGAAGCACATATCAAGAAGAACAAAGTTCACGCAGTGAAATATCAGGAAGAAAAGTATCAAGAAACATCAAAAGAAAAGGATACTCACTAGGAATTAACCCCAGAGAAAGAAGAAATCAATCCGACCATATCTTGTAATGCATTGGTCAGAATTACCACTCCTCAAACTATAAATATAGAAGGACATATCAAGGAGAAAAAGGTAATAGTGTTGATTGATTCAGGTAGTACCTATAATTTTATTCATTGTAAGATAGGCAAGGAATTGAATTGCTTCCTATATCTAGCACTAGAGGGTCAATTGACGATTCTAAGTGGAGGAACCATAAATTTCTCTGAAAAGTGCGATAATATCAAGCTATCCATGGGAGAATATGTATTGAATAGCCCAATTCTTTCCGTTCCAATGGGTGGTACTGATGTCGTACTAGGAGTCCAATGGCCACAATCCTTGCGTACAATAGATTTCAGTCGTCAAGAACTTTTCATGAAATTTTCTTTGGAAGGAAAGGAAGTTGAATTAAGGGGTATCATAGGGAAACTAGTAAGGATAACCAGCTCTAACGAAATGACAAAGATTCTAAAGAAAGAACAACGACACACAATTGCACAATTATGTTTGCTAATGGTTCCCACATCGAAATCATCTATTTCTCCATATCTCCAAAATGTCTTGGACAATCATTCCAAGGTATTTGAGAATGTCAAAGGTATCCCACGTATTTGTGATCATGATCATGCTATTCATTTGGTTCTAGGAAGTGCTCCTCCAAACATCATGACTTATAGATATCCATATGCCCAAAGGCGTAAAATTGGACATATGGTTGCAGAAATGGTAGAGGTTGATATAATTTTCCAACCAAATTTTATAAACAAAGCAAGGGATCAATAGAATAATGGCGAAGCATGGTGGGAACTCATTCAAAAGTTGTTGAAGATCCCAGTTCCAATAATATTTCCAGAATTTGACAGGGAAAGAAAAATCATATTGGAACCTGAAGCATTCACAGAACCGAGAATTCGATAGCTATGAAATCGATAAATTTCAGAGTATCTCATCAAGTGGAAGAACTTACGCGCTAAAGATTCCACATGGAAGGATGAGAATTTTATACAAAAGCATCAAGAACTACTGAAGCATTGAGGACAACATGTTTTGAAGGAGAGGGGCATGTTAGGTCCCTATACTACTAGTGTAACCCCTTATTGTTATTAGTACAACCCCCTTATTATATTTTTGTGGTCATGTAGTCCCCATATTGTTATTATTGTGGCCCATAGAAGCCTATTATTGTTATTATTGTGCCATTACATTATTATTGTTATGTCAGATCTGATTATATTATGACCCCTTAGACTCCTATATATAGAAAGGAGGTCTTGTCATTTGTATCATCCAAGAATTGTTCATTTGTGTAATGTAAAGGAGGTTGCCCCCTTGAAGAGGCTGATTTCTAAGGCATTCATCTATCTTTTCTATCTTTTGTGAGCTGGGTTCATAACACCTTACAAGATGGGCACATCTGAGTTGGTAGAGTTGAAGCTAGAGTTGAAGGAAATGTTAGACAAGGGATACATTAGGCCAAGTGTATCACCTTGGGGCACACCGATATCGTTTGTGAAGAAGAAAGATAGTACTCGCAGATTATGCATTGACTACATGTATTTGAACAAAGTGACCATCAAGAATAGGTATTTGTTGCCTAAGATTGATGACTTGTTCGATCAGCTGAAGGGAGAAGTAATGCTCTCTAAGATCGACTTGAGATCAGGATACCACCTAGTAGGCATCAAAGAGGAGGACATTTATAAGACATAATTCTAGACCAGGTATGGGAACTATGAGTTTATTTTAGTTCCATTTGGTTTGACTAATTCTTCAACTACATTAATGTGCTTGGTGAATAGCATGTTGCGTCTATATTTGGATAAGTTTTCTATTGTGTTCATTGATGACATATTGGTGTATTATAAAAATGAGGAAGAGCATGTTGAGAATTTGGCAATAGTGTTGAGGTTGTTGAGAGAGAATTAGTTGTATGCTAAGCTCAGCAAGTGTAGTTTCTTTCAGATTGAGGTACATTACTTGGGACATGTTGTCTTCAAGGAAGGAATTGAAGTAGATCCAAAAAAGATAAGTGCCATCATGGAATGGGTAGCTCCCATGAATGTAGATGCGGTGAGATATTTCATGGGGTTGGGAGGCTATTATAGGAGGTTCATCAAGAACTTATCACATATTTCTTATCCTATCACATCATTGCAAAGGAAAGGTAAGAAGTTTGAATGTGCATAGGAGTGTGAAGCTAGTTTTGAGCATATTAATAATTTGTTGACACATGCACCAGTGTTAAAGATTACATATCCAGAGAAAGAGTTTGTGGTATGCAAAGATACTTGAAATAAAGGACTTGGTGGATTCCTTGTGGAGGATGCATAGATGGTATGTTATGAGTCGTAAAAATTGAATGATCACGAGCAGAACTACCCCACACATGATCTTGAGTTGGAAGTGATTATACACACATTGAAGATGTGGAGACACTATCTTCTGGGAAGGAGGTTTACATTGATGAGTGATCACAACGGTTTGCGGTATCTATTTAACCAATTGAACTTGAATGGTAGGCAGACTCACTCGTTGGACACAGTCAATGAGTTTGATTTTAAGATCAGGTACATCAAAGCTAAAGAGAATAAAGTGGTAGATGCTCTTAGCAGGAGGATATAGGTAAATCACTTAGCAGTTATGAGTTCCTATGGGACGGACTTATAGGATAGGATATTGTAGGAACATATATGGAGATTATGCACAGGTTGTAGTAGATTATTGGTACAGGTACAAGTGATAGTACAGGTATAAGTAATCTTACAGGTGCAGGTGTAGAGGATGTGGACTATTTCCTTATATCAAATGGATTGGTTAGATTCAAATACATGATATATGTGCTAGACAATAGTGAGCTCAAGAAGGTGATCTTGAGGGAGTTTTATGTGAAACCATATTCGGGTCATCAGGTTACCAGAAGACATTGAGAAGAGTGAAGATATTTTATTGTTGACCGACACTAAAGAGGGATGTAGCCGAGTTTGTGGCTAGGTGTTTTGATTTTCAACATATGAAGGCAGAGTGTAAACATCTAGGTGGACTGATATATTTGATCACAATTCCAGAGTGGAAATGGGAATTCATTTCCATGGACTTCATCACAATTTTGGTAAGGAAAGTGAGATAGAATGATTCCATCATGGTTATTGTGGAGAGGTTGACAATTGTTACACATTTCATTTTGGTGAAGTCTGCATTTTCAGCTAGAAATGTAGCACATGTATTCATAAGAGATGTGGTCAGATTGCATGGTGTTCCAAAGAATATTGTGTCAGATAGGGATGCAAAGTTTACTTCCATGTTTTGGAAGGATTTATTTGCAGGTTTAGGCACAGAGTTGGCCTTTAGTACAACTTATCATCCGCAGACAAATGGATATATAGAGAGGGTCAATAGGATATTCAAGGACATGTTGAGGATGTATGTGATACATCAGCAGTGAAAGTGTGAAGAGTATATTCCACTAGTAGAGCTCGCTTACAACAATGAGCATCAGGAATCTTTCAAGATGAGTCCATTTGAGAAATTTTATGGGCATAATATCAACACTCCTATTAGTTCGACTGACTCAGTTAACTAGGTTTTTATTGGACCAGGCATGTTGCATACATGGAACAAGAAATTCAAGTGTTCAAGACGAATCTAAAGGCATCACAGGATAGGTAGAAGATTTATACATATTAGAACATGTTTTTCAAGGAGTTCTAGGTTGGGGAATTGGTGTACTTACGTATGAAACTGAAGAAGAGATCCTTATGGATTGGATCATGTGGCAAGTTGGAACCATGGTTTTTAGGCTCCTTCAATATCATTCAGAGGATTTGGACAATAGCATGTCAACTTGCACTACCTCCGACAGTGAAAGTCCATGATGTTTTAGTTGTTTCATTTCCTAAGAAGTATGTTAAAGGTGTTGATCATGTGATTGACTAGTCTGTATTGCAGGTGGAACCATATGGATAATTGTAGCTTGAGCTTCAGTGTATATTGTAAAAAAATGTGCTCATGCTCAAGAACTAACAAATTGAGCAAGTTAAAGTGAAGTGGAAGCACTTTGGGCCTGATGAACTTACATGGGAGATGGCATATCTGATTCAGGCTATGTATCCTTCCTTGTTTACTGGTTGAGGAAAAGCAATTTTGGTATGGTGTTTTGGTATATGATTTGGTGATGTTGCTATATGTACATATGTATATGGATGTAAATACAACCATGAGCTATGTTATAAATCTCCAATAAGTGGTATGGGTGTCATGTCATTATGATGTTATGTTGTTATGTTTTCATTTTGATTTTCTTCTTAGTAGGTTGATCATTGTAAATATTGTATCGAGCTAAGTTATAAATTTCTATAGGAACTATATTTTCTTATAGAATTTTGTGGTTATAGGTGTTGTTAAAGACTAAGGAAGGTGTCCCCCAAGGGGGAGGGTTCTATATAGCCCTGCTGAAAATTCTATGTAATAAAAGTTAATAAAGGAAAAATAATAACCACGGTTGATGGGACATGTATTCCAAGCTAAATGTTGTGCAAGCCATCCTAGTGTGGGTGTTCATTTGGTTAATAATGTCTAAGGAAATTGGAAAAGGAAATGGCCAAGGATTTGGAAATGAAAAATGGCATTTTTGGCACCTTTATTTATGAAAACAATGGAAATTAGGAGAAAATGGAGGTGAAAGGTCACAGGTTGCATGTGAGGAGGAATTGAAGAACAATATTGGAAAATGAAGAAAAAAGAGGCCTCATTCATAAAAATTCTTCTGAGGATCAGTTGGTTACCTTTTGTCTGTTTATCTTTGGAGCATTCTCATTATTGTCTCTCTCTCGTACTCTTGGATACTTAGAGTTTTCTTGGAGCACTCTTGGAGGGTGTGGGATAATTGAATTTTGGAGTAATAGGGAAAAGGAATAATAGGAAATCACAAGAGGACATCGATATCAACAATTACAACAAATTTTGCTGCAAGTACCAAGTTGCATATCTGTTTTCCTTAGTAGTTTTGGCATGCATGGAATATGCATATGGTTTGTTGGTTGTGACTTGTCATGGGCATGGATGATGGATGAGATTGACAGTGGATTTCCTAGCCTTAACATTTCCTAGATATTCATGTTGATTATGGATTTGCTTTCCTTGTTTGTTTTTGGTTGGTTCTCATGTTTCCTTAGTTTGGATTGAGTTATTAGTCCTAAAATCCCTAGTTGGAAAAATTCTTTCGAAGCCCTATAATAGCTTGGGTTGAGTTACTAGTCCTGGAAATCTTGGTTGGACAAATTCTCTAGAAGTCCTCAGTGTGTTGAGTTACTAGTCCTAGAAGCCCCAGTTGGAAAAACACTCTATATGCATGGTAAAAGTTGTGGTTTGAGTTACTAGTCCTAGAAGCCTTGGTTGGAAAAAATTCTCTAAAAGCCCACGAAACCTTGGATAGAGATGAATTTTATGATGTTTTCGTGATGTTCATCCATGAGGTGGAATTAGTGTTTGATGGGTTGAGGTGGATGGCATCTAGAAGCCATGGATTTTTTTGGATTGATGTGTTCTATGAGATATCACATTCATGGTTGGAATATGGCACGGGGCTGAATGGTTGAAGATAGATTTGGCTTAGCTATTCTACAACTAGGTGGAACTTGGAAGTCCCATCTCGGGTTTGGATTTGGCATCATCAATATGAGGTTATTTACCCTTGTATTTCTATGAGCATTATACTGGTTTATATGTGGATGATATGGCTATGATCCACTTGGTAATTATGTTTGTATTATGTTGGTTATTTATATATTCTTTATGATGGTATCTATGTATGGCTCTCATCATGTTTTAACTTGTAAATGAATGATCAATGTATCTATGACCTAATTGATTAAATGTTAGTCAATGTGTTGAGGCATTAGTGTCTCTTAGTGATTCTTAGCTACATATGAGATCCTTATGCTTAGATTGGTTATTTACACCTATAGATTACATATTCCTGATATATTTGTCAAATGTCCTATCATGGATAATAGGGGTCTAGCTAAGGTCTCATTCAAGCGATTACATTTATAGTGTCATTTCCTTGTTATTTTACTATTCTGAAGATGTGATTCAATTCTAGGCAGTGACCTTGGCTCTAGGCCTGAAAAGTTGCTCAAATCCTAGGGATCTTGGCACAACATTGTGCAAATGACTCCCTAGACACTACCTTGTAGGCCTTTGAGAGCATCCAAAGGTCCTTGGATGTTGGCATGCCCATAACATGAGAGCATCCAATGGTCAAGTGGCCCAAAATATTAGTGGGACCTAGGAGCTAGTTTCTAGAAAGTTTAGATTGGCTCTTGAGGATCCTAATGTTGATGTCCAAGGTCTGTATAGTGTGTTTTTATAAGTTTCGCTTCATTAACATGACTTCGGAGGTCAAATCATATCATAGTGGCCTCTCGTTCCATGTTTACCCTGGTTCGATGGTTGCTTTGGTAGATGTGGGAGGAGACTGTTACATCAAAGTATTACATGCTCAGTTGGATTACAATATCCTCTTGGGCAAAAGTTACATGTACAAGATGTTAATAGTTTCCCAATCTCTATTCAGGGTAACGATGTTCCCCCATGATGGAAAAATCATTACAATAGATCAACTCACATATTATAATAAGAATACATTACCTCACCATATGGTGTGCTACCTTTCATCTCATCTTTTCCTAAATGGATCACCACTTACACTAAACTCAACCTAAGAAAATTTAAGCCATCAAAACTCTTATGGAAATTCCCAAGACACCCTCCTATGATAGAGGATACTTCTCCAATCATAGGAGCACTGGTGTGCATGATGAATTCAACAAACACCCCGAAGCTCAAGAATGAGTTTCAGATGTAAACAACAATGGTGTTACCAATCCTAGTTTCTTAACATATGCCATCACTCTGTTGGCATTATGTTTCTGGTATGGTTATATGTTACAGATGTTGTACTTGATGGCAACACCCATGGCATGGCTCTCAATATGATGAGAATTAAGAAGTACGCAGGAGAACAGTCCAGAAGATGCGTACCCGCAGGTACGCCGTGCAGGGACCGCGTCCAGACCCGCAGTTACCCAGTTCAGGAGGTGCGTACCCCAGTTCACTTACTTCAAGGCAGAGAAAAGCACACGTGGGGTTTCTTATGTTTAACTCTTGGTATTTAGCCGGTGGTATTGTGTTATTATGGTTTTGGGCCGTGGTATTGTTTTATATTATTATTATTATTAAGCCCCATGATCCATGATTTGAGGAAGAGCTTGCCTATATAAAGCAAAGGAGATCATTTGGCTTGTGTATGCTTTTGGGTTGAATATCTTAAGATCTGAAATATTGGGTTATTGTTTTCAAAAGCTCGATCTATATGAAAGTGAAGTGGAAAGCGAATCTGTGAAGGGTGATCTCTCGAGCGCTGCAGCTATGGAAGTGCGGAGGCGCCACAGAAGGCGCAGTGCGGGGACGCCACAGAGGCACCATAGAAGGCGCAGTGTGGAGACGCCACAGAGGCGCCATAGAAGGCGCAGTACGGAGGCGCCCCAAAAGGCGCAGTGCGAAGGCGCCATAGAAGGCGTAGTGCGGAGACGCCACAGAGGCGCCACAGAAGGTGCAGTGCGGAGACGCCACGGAGGCGCCACAGAAGGCGCAGTGTAGAGGCGCCACAGGAAACGCCATAGAGGCGCCACCGAAGGCGCAGTGCAGAGGCGCCACAGAAGGTGCAACTGCGGAGGTGCATGGTGCCACAGAAGGCGTAGCTGTGGAGGTGTGTGGCACCACAGAAGGCGCAGCTGCGGAAGTGCACGGCGCCACAGAAGGTGAAGTGCGTAGCGACGCAGGCCAGAGAAAAGGAAATTGCGTATCTCTCTTAAGATCTTTTGTTGACTGATTTTTTTGTTGATAAGGTGTTCTGGGTTTAGTTTACTATTATTGTGGATCTGGTTATCTGGGTGACTTACTGGTACTTG
>APFE031678206.1:108248-125547 GCA_000404065.3 Pinus taeda | reverse complement strand
AAACAATGTAAAACCCTTCACATCCCAAAACCTAACCCTAGAAGATGAAACGCCAAATTGTGGGTCCCGTTTGGGTAAATTGGTACATCAATTTCCCGGGGTCGTAACTTTGGCATACGATCTCCGTTTGATGCATACAATAGATCGTTAGAAAGATCTATCCGAGCACTACCACTTTGGGAGGTAACATGGGTCCATGGACCCATGTTTCACTAGATTTCCCAAAAAACATCGTTTAGGGCCTCAAAACGACTCCGGAAGTTTAGGACCCAGAAAACTGCTAAAAATAGTAAACTGTGATACAATTTAGGAAACTGAAAAAGCTGAAAGAGATAGTTGTGGGGGTCCAAATGGGATAGGTGGGTGGCCACCAACATCCACCTCGATCAAAAGATAATCATCCAAGCCAGAGGATGATGGCTCTACCAGAATCATCAGTTTACCACATAGACGGTTGTTTGTCCTATGTACATGAAAATGAATTTATAAAGTTGAGCATGGGAATGCCCGCCTCAACTAGATCATGAAAATATTATGAAGATAATGTATTGTATTGTATCTTATTACAGGTCACCTTCCAGTTTGAAAAACCTCAGATCCTCATGATAAAGCATTTCACCCGACAACAAAAGGATTTACAACCTCATGCTTTAGGGGACAACTTTTATAGACATATTTGGGCACTGCAACCCCAATCACATATGTTCATAAACCAAGGTATTATAAGTCCCTAAAAGTGTTGTTTCATGCCCTAAAGGAGTAAGATCAGCTGATTACATCATCTCCCAAAAGTTTTCCCTGAAAAACTACTCAGAACTAGTCAAAACTGGACCATAAATACTGCTCAGTGCTAAGGGTGCGATGCATCTCACCTACCAAATGAAAAAGTGTGATGCATAATGAAAAGCCCTTCTGTGGGGTGTGATGAGTGAGAGAAGACAAATGGTAGAGATAGTTGGCTAGGTGGAAACCTAGAAAATCTTCTAGAAACTGCCCATTTGACACTTGCCTCTCTGAATTCGCCCAGGGATGAGTAAGAGATCATGAAATCTCCAAGTGGAACCAAGAACTATCAGAGAGAGGACACTAATCAAAATCCCAGAAGTTGACTCACCCACCTGCAAACATATATATATGGATCCCTCATCCTAGAGATCCAAAGGCTGGAATCTTGTATTTTGTAAGGAAGTGCTGTTGGTTTCTCTGTGCAACATTGTTGGGTGATCTAAGCTTTTCATGAGGTGAAGAGGACTTTCATGCTGGGAGGATGGCGCTGGGTAACACCAATGGGTTGTAATCCTCTCTTCTACTACTTCTATCAATAAAGCTATTTGAGTTTTCCTCCATATGTTTGTGTATCTCTGAATCTTGTCTTGATATATGCATTTGTATGGTTGATATATATCTAATCCTATATTGTTTATGGTTATAGATCTCTATGCTTTGATGGTATCATGCTGCTTTGACTCCACAGGTGTTCTTTGAAGCGGGACAAGTGAGGAAAGAGTGGTGAATTTTTGTCAAAGGGGAAAGGAAACAAGCAAGGAGCCAAGCGAAAGACTGAGATTGGTACTCTCTGCTTCTTTCTCATCTATCTCTCATAAAATAAAATGCAAGTGACTTTAGTTTGTTTGTTTCTAAGATAGCCACCCGTCTTAGTGGGACTAACAGCTCTGAATGGACACTAGTTTTCCCGATAACAATAACCAAGTGTTGATAGTAGTACAAGTTCCTCTTGAACTTCACCCTACTTATCTAAAAATCCAAACATGGTTTCATGCGAAAAATAACCTACAATTGCAAAAGCAAACAAAGAAAGGAAAGAAGTGGGATAAAGAAAAACAAAGTAAAGCAACTCAAGAAATAAACAAGAAAAGCAAAACTACTACTCATGCTCCTAACCTAAGCAGAACATAGGCCAACTTATGTAAAGTGATACTTCCAATGCAACCATCAGTGCGTTGGTTGGCCCATGTAGGCGAAAGCATGTATGTCAAGAAATATATACAAGCAAACCAACAAACAAGAAAAATAAGAATATGAAAAACATAATGTTCAAATCTTGAATGCATCCGCATTAAAGTAAAAACGAAAAGTTCATGAAAGACATTTTGTGGATGTACCAAGGTGTCCTAACACATTGTGAGTTGAGGAAAAGCATGTACACACTTTTGAGCTTGAAAAACGAGAAAACATGAAGAAAAAAGACAGTTTTCATTTTGCAGCAGTGGTTGCTACGGATGACTACTCCAATGATTGAGTGATAGGATTGTGTGATATAGATGGAGGATTCGAAAATTGTAAGAGAGATTGATATTCAAAGTTAATAACTAAGTGATACAAAGTGGAACTAACCTCAAGGCTATGAGAACCTGACATAACCATCAGCCTGGGCTAAAGTGCCTCGACAACTTGGGAAGGTTCCAATGGATCATCAAAGATCGATGACCTAGAAAGCTCAATAGTGGAAGAATCAAAATTGTGATTGAATGGATGAATGAGGAGATCATGACATCCACGATAAAAAATTTCAAGAAGACAAACAAAGGCATCCTCATAATCTGACGAATCATATAGAGGGGATAATGGAAAATAATAAATTTCACCCTCTATGTTTCCTTAAAGGTAAGATGAGAGATTAGGAGGATAAGGGGAGATAGGTTTTTCCTCTCCGTGTTCAAATGAAAAAATGACATTAAACGTGTTCTGCGAATGATCGAAAGTAGAAAGATCTAAAAATGATTTTTCATAAGATTTAACAGGAATGGAATAATTGTGGAAGATGTTACGATAAAGCACACGAGGTGCAGATAGAAGGAGGTCATCCGCCACTGCAATTTCTTAATCCAAAACTTGATCCTTGTGAACATCACAAGAGATATCTGAGAAATATGAACACAACACACCAAAATTCGGAGGATCAGAGGGACCGAAAAATGGAGGATGATGAGATAACACTTCAACACAATCATCAGGGTGACAGTCCAAAACTGCGTAGAAATTCTGAGTAAGTGGGGTAGGAGGAGATGGTGGTAGATCAACAAGTGGATTCTCAACTTCTCCCACCTGGACCTGTAAAGCTAGAGCTATTTGATGATAAGGGGACAAAGAGTTACTTGGAACAACAATCTTTTTTGTCTTAGATTTAGGAGCTTTAACACCGAGCTATGTTGGGAGAGGTTTGAAAGATTCTGACTCGTGTGGATTTTAGAAATATGAACAAGATATTGAAATCTTCCAGTTAAACATTTGCAATCAACTTCATCTTCAAGAAATTCAAAATAGTAATGAACAAAATGATCATGAAAATCTTGAAGAGATTCATCAGGTGTTTTTCCACAATTTCAAAATTTTCTATGAAGGGCTTTATGATCATAAAGATTGAAAGCACGACATGATTCACCAACAATCTGTTTGGAAGAGTGTATGGAGGCTGCAAGCAATGTGTGACATCATTTCTTTGCACACCCTTTGAACATGAGAGAAAGCAACCCACAGGAAACATCCTCAAACAAGATGTCATGCCTATCACAGAAACCAAGAAAAGAAACTGTGTGCCTGAGAAAGGTTATTCCACCCTCGCCATTAAACTTAAATTTAGACAAGTCATTCAGAATGATTGTTGACACTTTCAAATTTTCAAATTTGGAAAAGCATGATGAGGTTATGATTTGGGAAGAAGTCATAAATGAGTGAAGAAATTCAAAACAGACTTCAAGGGCCCATCTTTTCATCTGGACCTCTTTCTAGCACCATAAGTTTTAACAATGCTGGACCCACCCACATTCAGGGGATCTCCTTGATATGAAGTCGCAACTAAACCTCACTTGGAGTAGGATTCCCAACAGTGGGTGGTAATGTTATGCCTTGACCGCGGAAACACACAAAGAGAAGTATTATAACCTTGGGTAAGAGCAAGTGTGTAACCTCACAGAGAGTCAAGTGCGATGCATGAAGTTTCCAAAACATGAAGGGAAAAGGAACTGTACCCCTTGGAAGCCTGTAATAGTACACACCTTGAAAGGAACACATGAGCAAAATGACATCACAAGCTAAGATACAAAATAGTCCACAAGTTAAAGTGATGAGTTAATCCAACGACACACATTTAACAAGAATTGTACAAATGAAAACAAAATATTTCATAAGCATATGCATAAGTTAAATAACATACATTTCCAATACAACAAGAATAGTCCTACTATATTAAAAAAATATGCATAAAAGCATGTTGGCTCAATTTTATTATTATAAGTGAAAGTTTCACGCATACATACACCATTGACGACCACTAGCCCCAATAGTGGAACATTACAGTCAAGAACACCTACTCTTCCAAAGAAGTATACTTGATCTATTCTATGGAGAAGCCAAGGCTCTTTGCAATACTCCTATGCTCTTCCTAAGCCTAAGCATAGCAAAAATCTAGGCTCCCAAAAGCTTGTTACATGAGTTATGATGTCCTATTTATAACAAGGGGGGGTGACTCTTCAACTCCCCCTTTGTGACCTTTGGACTACCCTCACGACTCTTCAACTTCTTCCAAAAATGACACATTACATTACATGGTGACTTTTCATATTCCAATATTGACACTTGTAATTTCATTTACAACATAATTACAAATAAGATTGCTTTTTCCACTCATACCCATATAAGAAAAAATAGGGTAGAGACATCCCAACAAGGCACAACACTATGATTATGGAGTTTGGGGGAAGTCCAACTCAACAATGTCCACTTGTTTCTTGGTCACATATTGGTGCCAAGCTTGGTATTGTGTGATGGTGTCCCCAAACTTCTTAACGATGTCTTTCTGGAAGTGGACTCTAGCCTCCATAGCATCCAGGTACATTGTCTTGGAACCTATATCTAACTCATTTTGAAGCATGAGCAACATTGTCTTGACCTTGACAAGACCACTGATGAACTTCTACATGTCCTGTGCATTTAGCTCCAAGTCTTCTTTGGTGGCTTCTTGTCTTAGCTACTCCAAGTACTCATCGATTTCCTGTTGCACTTGGTCCTTGGGTTTAGCATTGGTGAGGGAACCGATTGACTTGATATGGTGTTTTCTCACCAAGACATCAAAACCACTGTACAACCACACATATGAGGTCAGTGCGCTACCAATGAATGAGGCGAGTTTCTTGTTGTTCTTAATCAACATTCAAACCTTCACTTTCTCCATCTCCACATGTGGCTTCATTTTCTTCACTAAGTCAAGTGGGGCCCCTTTGGACTGCATTGTTCACTCCTATATATAGGAAATGACAACATGTATGTTTCTTAGAGTTTTAACAAACTCTTTTCTCTGCTTTCGTAAGCTATGCAAACAGACATTTTCTTTATGTACGGTGACAAACTTGTCATAGAGCTTCTGCATGGTTTCTCTGAGTGTTGATACTTCAACAAGTATCAATACTCTCATCTCCTGTAATGAGGAAATCGCATTCTGTGTTGTTTCTCAGAGTTGTTTTTCCTATTGCTTGGCATCTTGCAAGTTCTGTGCCAGTTGCTCAATCTCGACCATCAAATAGTGAACATTTGATATTATTTCTCCTGTATAGGCCAAGATGGCTTTAGCAATGGAAATTAAATTCTTCCTAGCATTCGACACTATCGCCCTTTCTTTGACAAATGCAGGTGAAATGCGATCACCTGGAAATTTATTTCTCCGTGCTTGTAAAATACTCTTGTGGAACTCATCAAATGATATATTGTACACATCCATGACCATATCATCATCAAGGAGAACAACATCGCCTTGCTCGCTCTGGGCTAGCTTTTCTGCTGGAGGTGGTGGAGACTAAGGGATGACCTATGGTTCTCTTGACATCAGGTCAACATCTTCATTATATGGCTCCTGTTCCAACTCCATGTCTGTCACTTTGATCAGTTGCTTAATTTGTTGAGAAAGTTCCCGATACTTCATCTATTCACCTTCCTCCTCATTTATTGGTTGTTCCTATTCTTCAACTTGTATCAGTGTTGTTTCCTCTATCATCATGCCTTGCCTTTGTTCTTATTCTTGCTTTTTCTTCTCTTCTCATTCTCTCCTCCTCAACTCCTATTCTTCCTTCAACTTCTTATCTGTCTCTTGTAACTTCAGTTCTCCTTCCTGTAACCTATGATTTTTTCTCTTCCTCCGCTATGCCCTCTACATCCTTTGCTTCCTCTTTGCTTTTGCTACCAAAGATACCTTCACGATAATAGGATTTACCTTCATTTTGCGTCTTTTCTCTCCCTATTTACTGTAAAAAATATTCCTCTTTCCCTTATCCTACACAATATTGTTGCCTTCTGCTACTGTTGTTGTTGCTTTCAGAGCTGTTGTTGTTTGTGGAGAAATCTTCAAAGTCTTGGGTATACTAACCGATTCATTGAGCCTAGAGGCATTGTAGCAGTACCTCGAAGGATCCTCCTCTGGCCAATGAAATGCTCTGCTGATCCACAGAGAGTATAATCTCATACAATGATCCTTGGAAATACTGTGGGGATCATACGGATTAAATTCCTTAGTGTTGAACTCTAATTTCATTTTCCTTAGCCTCGACATCTGCATCTTTTAAGTTCTTAATCTCATATAATCTGATCCGAAAAGGAAGAGTGAGCGATGGTGCTTTCTTCTTCCTATGCAGTGCTACTGACAACCTTGTAGTGAGGTGGTATAATGCTTCTTGCATGATCAGTTTGTTAGTGGCATACTTTGGTAGAACATGTCGAGGCTTCTCTCTGCAAAGCACTGTGATAAAGGTGTCACTTGGTGAGGTATACCAATCTGTAATATCTACTATCACCTCCATTACTTCTCGGGACATGCAAGTTGGATCTTGCTCAAATATAAGCTTGTATAGAGGGATGATCAAGTGGTTAGTTAGCCTTTACCTTACTCCTCAATAACTGTTGTTGGAAAGAAAATTGCAATAGATGTTCAAGACATTCTCTCATGGTGTCCATGTCTAGTTCATGCCAGGGAACTAATCTTATGCACAAATTGCATCTAGTAAGTTTGTGGACATATGAAGCGTTGCTCGCTCATCCTTGGGTAGATTCCAAGCTTGATATACATGGGACTTCAATTGTTGAGCCAACAAATTTGACCAATTGAATGGAATCCCATCACTTACCAACTAGTCCATTAAGACTACCCACCCTTTAAGAAAGGTTTTTGTGCTCTCCTAACCATATATTATGCAAGAAAAGATGATCGAGAATTGGTAAGCCTTCGCGAGGGACTTTTCTTGTAAACATGGGTGGGTGTCTGCCGAAAATTCGATGACTCTTTCACCTAATGCTTGACAATGTATCTTGTGTTTACATAGATGTTGGTTCCATAGAAGAGTGAGTCCATGTGCTTCACTTGATCTGGCTAGTGATACATCTACTGGAAGTATTTTTCCTTGAAGGTGCAAGCTTCCACCCACTAACACTACTTAATGTCATAGTTTGTTTATCTATATGTGAGAAAATCTAGCTGATGATGCTTGCACACAGGAAGGCGGGGTACTTGCATGCAGCCTTGTATCACCCTGATTGCTGGATACTAAGATAGACCTGTCGGTCCAATAGATCTGCCTCAAAGTCTATTACAAAAGTGTCTTTGATATGTTGCCATGGAAGTGTTATTCCCTTCTCAATAAACAACTGAGTATCTGCATACATTGGTAAATCAACTGATGTTTGCTCAACTTCTTCCCTCTTACTCCTCTCAGTGGTTTCCTTTAATGCAACTCTCTTAGATTCCATGTTAATTATGACTGCTGGAGAGATGCTCAGCGACTGTTGTGCGTGTGGGATAGAGAGGACACTCATGGTAAGAAAATGTTAGTTTAAAAGCAAATCAACTTAAAGGAAATTTCAAGCAGCAAGATGGGCATTAGATGTGAGGGATTGCACAGTTTTTCTTGACAGGGGTCACTGCAGGACTGTGGGAACTAAAAAATGTGTAGTCCCAGCAGCCAAGGTGGAAACTTAATGATTTGAACTACACAATGTGCAGTTCAGCCTGTGCAAAGGCCTGAGAGAGACTACTTATTACGCAGTCTCAGTGGCAAAAAGGGGAGGCCAGCTCTTGGAACTGCGTAGTGTGCCATTTGAGCCAGCCTAGGTCATTATTTGTGAAATTCCTGAGGCCAATCTTGTGTCTTGAGCCTCCAAATTGTATAGTGCCAGTTGTGCAAAGTAGGATCCAGCTAAGGGAAACCTAGATCTGCCTAAGGGAAGAGTGAAAGAAAGCAGATATGAGAGGTAGTGTGAAGTTGAATGAAAATCTAACTAAGTATAGATGCATGCATGTGAATCAAGTGCAAAAATTGATTAAACAAAAGGAAAATTAAGAGTGTGAAGAGAGTTGCCGCAATGGTGACCGTTGGTGCAAAAAAAGGAAAAATCATGCAATAGTTGGGAAAGGAAATATATAACTTGAAAAAACACTTATACAAGTTAAAAAAAAGTTAAAACACCAACAACCATGCAGAGAAGCAAGTGAAACATCACTCACACAAGCCAAACAAAAAAAGCAACACAAAAAGTGGCAACGTACGACAAAAGTGAAAATCACCTAGAAAAGCGAAGACGATCACACTGAAGGTTCCTTGATCTCCTCAGGAATGCTAGATA
Source organism: Pinus taeda (assembly GCA_000404065.3). Classification (NCBI taxonomy): domain Eukaryota; kingdom Viridiplantae; phylum Streptophyta; class Pinopsida; order Pinales; family Pinaceae; genus Pinus; species Pinus taeda. The sequence continues at coordinate 116,925 of APFE031678206.1, read as the reverse complement.
TCCAATATTGAATGTGAAAATGAGCTCTAATAGTGTCGATTAAATATTTTGATAAATTAGGGTTTATGAAATGCATGCCTAAAATAAAGGGAAAAGCAACACTTGACCAAAATTTCTAAAAATAATGCAAGTGAGTCCTTCAGGATACTAAAAGTAGATCCCTATTTTTAGGGATACTTTTTTCTTTTTTCTCGGGAAGCTTTCCATGCACATTGCCAGGAAAGACAACACATTTATGGGAACAAGGCAACTTTATGGATCAATGCACTATGCAGTTTCTGAGTTCAGTGAGGGTTGTGCAATTTCTAGGCTCAGTGTTGGGCTTCCCCCTCACGAATGCACATTTTATGAGCTCAAGGCTCACTGGTAGTCAAGACTGTGAAATTCCCAACAACAAGGCTAGTTGCCTTTAAGAATTCACAATTTCTGGGGGCAAGCCCAGAATTGTTGTGGGACCAAGTCAGGAGATTAGATTGTGAGTTAGAAAATCAACTAAGTAAGTAAACACAAGCTGAAATGAAAAGATGAGTCTCAATCGAAGCATGAATACCTGGATCAGTGCGAGATGAGATGTTATGGTTAAGAAGGAAGGCTCCAAAATCGAAGCATATGTAAATTTTTGGAGGGTGGTTGTAGTCACTACAAGAGATTGATAGGATATTACTATAACTTTTTAAAGTGTAGCTTTTAACCTTGTACAAGAATTACCTACAAACAAATTCTTAAAACAGAAAAATAAACAATGGCGAGGACATAAAATATACATATATATTTTCTCCTGAAACCGAAACAAGGAAAACTAGATTGATTTTTCATTATATTGATTTTAATGTTACAATACACACACACACACACACATGCCAAAGCATTCATAAACCCCAATCCATTAACCTAGGATTAGAACATAATTGTAGTTTCCTTGACCGGATCTACATAATACCATGGGAAAAACCATCATGCCCAAAACCATGCACAAAACCATGGGTTAGTCTTCCCACCATCCTTGGGTTCGCTCCAATCCTCGGGTTCACCCTCCATCCTTGGGTCCACCCCCCATCCTTGGGTCCACCCCCCATCCTTGGGTCCACCCAACTATTATTGGGTCCACATAAAAAAATTCTCAGGGTGCTGCCCTGGACCTTGTGCGAGGGGGCTACCGTCCCCCCTGCAAATCCCCTAGTAGGGAGGTCTACCAACTCCCTTGTAACCCACCCTACAACCCCCTCGTCGCACCTAGTGCAACACAACAACTCCTGGATCTAGTCATGGAAATAATATAACACATACCCAACATTAAGAATGAAGCACCTCTAACAACATTATTAAAGAATGAAGCATTTTCTTTCCTTGCAGTACAAAAACAACCAAATACTTTTAAACAATTAAGCAGGCTATGTGTAAACCCTTGTCTTGGCCACAACTCACTTCACAAAAACCTTTTCGTGGAGTATGATGCCTCAAGCCATTGCATTGGTGCAATTTAATTCAATAAGGAACTCTCCCCTTTCCTTTGTAAGTGGCCAAATGAAAGGAAATAACTTTCGCAACCCATTAATGCAATTTTTTTTTTTCCATACTACATGTAATTAAAAAATGTCATCCTTACCTAATAGGAAGACAATAGTTTATGATAGTTTGGAGTAATTATTAGAGAAAAGATTAAGTTTAGAGAAGAAATAAAATGGGCTACAAGGTTGCTAGGTTAATACTTTGAAATTATCTACAAAAAAAGAAAACATTATATTGTGGCAAATGCACTTTCAAGGAAATAAGAAGAAACAATGTGTTTCCTATGCGCTATTTTTTCCGCAAATATAAGAGGACCAAAGTGCATCAAATACTTTTTCATGGAAGAATGATTGTTGTGGTATAAATATCACCTATATTTATTTAATAAACCCTAGCTCAAACATAATATCCTTTTGGAATTGCACACTTCTCCTTTAGGAGGACATTCAGCGTTCTTGAATCAAGAAGGATATTTTTTTTGGGAAGATCTTAAAATTGATGTTCAAAATTTTGTGGTAGAATGTGTGGCCTACCAACATAATAATTGAGAACAATAAACACCCGATGTCTCCTACAACCATTAGCTATATCAAGTCAATATTGGGAAGAAGTTTCAATGCATTTTATTATAGGTTTATGCAAATATGAAGGAAAGAATGTCAATATGGTAGTAGTACATCAACTGAAAATGTATTCCCATTTTTTCTCTCTTTATCATCCTTTGAAAGTAAGTATGGTGGAAACATCGTTCATGGAAACAATACAAAAGCTACATGGTATCCCAAATATTATTCTAAGCGATAGAGATCTATTTTTCACTAAATATTTTTAGATTGAATAATTTTCTTGTTTGATACCTAATTAGCTCACAAGTCATCTTACCATCCTAAATTTGATGGGAAAATTGATATTGTGAATACATGTTTATAAGGATATCTCTGTTGCTTTGCATATTGTTAGGCTAGGAATTGGTAATTTCATGAACAAATGCTTTTCAATTAAGAATATTTCTAATATATAAAAATAGAGGAAAGACTATTGGTATTCATATTGCAAGATCTCTCCACCTTCTTATTTAATATTTACAATATTTACAATATTTTCCTAATCCATAAATATTAGGTGTCAACATCCCCCCCGCTTTAATATGAAGGGACGTTGGTGAGTCCAAGCATCATTCTGAATCTTTTAAACTTTTCTCTTCCAAGAGCTTTGGTGAATATGTTCGCAATTTTCTCATTTGTGGAACAATGTCATAGGTGAATAGTCTTGGCTTAAGCATGATGTCAAATCAAATGATAATTTGTATTGATATGTTTATTTCAATCATGGAACTTTGGATTCTTGGACAACTTTATTGCAAAAGTATTGTCAATTAAAAGAGGAGTAGAATGTACTTGTTTTTTCTACAAATCTTCAAGAATTTTCCTGAGCCACACAATTTCGTTTGTTGCTATTGCAAATACCATATATTTGGCCTCTATTGTGGAATCTGTTGGAATTGACTATTTGCGTTACCTCTAGGAGACAATTCTTGTTCCAAAACTCAGAAAATAACCTGAAGTAAATACTCCATTTTCTTTTATCTCCATAAAAATATGAGTCAAAGTATCCATTCAAGATGAAGTCATCCATCTGTGTATATTTGAGTCCAAAGTCTGGAGCAGACCAATAACCCTCAAATGGTTTTTGTAGAAACTTGGAAACGATTCCAACAACAAATGAAATGTCTGGGTTGGTAGTTTTCAGGTAGTTAAGACTTCTTATGAGCTGTTTTTACTTTGTTGCATCCTTAAATTCATTTCCTTATAATGATGTCATCTTTAAATTTGTTCCATTAAAGTGGTGAAAGGATTGCACTCATCCGTGCAATTTTTTTTCAAAAAATATCCAATGTCCTTCTTTTGAGAGAGGAATACAAAGTTCAGATGTTGGGTTACTTCAATACCCATTCAGTAGTGAACATATCCCAAATCTGTCATCTCAAAACCTTGCGTCAATTCTTTATTTATGGATGCAATGTAATTTACATTGTTCCCTATCATCAATACATCATTTACATACACCACAAAATATACAATAGTTTTTCCAACTTTCTTGAGAAATAAAGTTGCATCATCAAGTTCATTGTGTTTGAAATTTAGTTTCAGAATATGCTCAATCAATTTCTTGTACTAGGCTTGCGGTGCTTGCCTGAAGCCATACAAGGATTTGATAAGCTTGCATACTTTGTGCTCTTGTCCCTTCATAAAAAATCCTTTTGGTTGAGACATATAAAAAATTTATTTCATATGACAAACTTTCCAACCATTTTGAGCTTCCAAGGAAAAGAGAGTCTAGATGGTAGCCCATTTAGCTGTGGGGGAAAAGTATCCTCATAGTCGATCCCTTCCTTCTATACAAAACCTTTTGCAAAGAGTCTAACTATATGCTTGTAAAGTGAGACAATTGCTTTATACTTGTTCTTGAAGACCCGCTTGCAACCAATCGGTTTGGTTCCAAATGGAGGGTCCACTAGATTCGAGGTTCCATTCTTTATCAGAGCATCATACTCTTTTTGCATTGCTTCTTTCCATTAATCATGAGAAGCAACTTCTTTAAAGGAAGTTCGTTCAAAATATGTCGACAAATTTAATTCACAATCGTAAGAAACATCCATATCAATAACTGAATCAAAATCATCTACATCATCTCCATTTTGTCTCGTAGAGCTTCTTGTTCCTGTCTTTCCAACCTCACTAGGATGAAAAATTTCAAGTGTCTTTGTGAGCCATTTTGGAGGACATTTCTAAGATGGCCCAGGATGTTCATTTGACTGAGATGGGGCTGAATCAAGATTAAGCCTTGCACTTCTCTGAATCACATCACTCAATGTGTCTTCTTGATTAGTGGCTAGATCTTCCTGAGTGGGAGAGAGTGCTCTTGAAGGAGATTCCACATATTGATCTAAGATAGGGATCCCCCCTTCTGTATATACATTGTCACTGAATTCTTCAAAGAGATATCTTCGAAAGGTCATGTGGCAGGTTGCTCCTGAATCAATGAACCATGCATATTTCCATGAAGTAAGTGAAGCATTAAACAAGTATTTAGTTACTCAAATATTGCAATGTGCCACAATACAGTGAGTGGGTTCTAGTGCTCTACCTTTCCCTAGATTTGGTGACTTTATTTTCTCTTCATTTCTTTCTTGTCTGATTCTATCCCAAGAGAGCTTACATGTGGAAGCATCATGTCCACTTCTATTGCAGTGTAAATGAAGGTCATGTATTCCTCCTTGGTAATGTTTCCTGCCTTAATTATATTATTCTTCTTTCCACATCCTCTTCTTCCACCTCTTCCTTTAGAAGAATCTTCTGCTTGATTCTTCTCTTTTTGTGCAAGATAGACAACTTCTTCAGGATACTGATTAGATTTCTCTCTTTTAGCCAAATTCTCCATAAGAGAGTCAAAAGAAATCTCCTTAACTTCACCATTGGATTGTAATGATTCAAAATAATGAGAATAAGTGGAATATAGTGCCTTGACAAATGCTATGAGAGGAATACCTATTTTAACTCCCATAGCTTCTATATCATGCATAATAGCTCTTATTTCAAAGGCTAGGGAAAGGAGGTCATCTGTTCCAAGTGGATATTGGTGGCCACTCGCCTATTCCACTTGGACCCCCACCATTTATTTGTTTATTTTATTATTATTATTATTATTATTATTTCCAGTTTCCTTAATTGTAGCACATTTTACTATTTTTCGCAGTTTTTCGGGTCCTGAAATTCTGGAGCCATTTTGAGGCCCTAAATGACGTTTTCTTGGCAATATTACTATGGGAAATTTATTTGAAATCAAATTTTTAGTTGTAGTCCTCGGAGAGATCTTTCCAACGAGGTATCATGCATGTCAAACATAGATAATATGACCAAGTTATGACCCCGGGAAGTTGGCTGCCCCAACTAACCCCAACGGGGCCATAAACTCTTGGTGTTACATCTCGGGTTAGGGTTTTGATTTTTTAGGGTTTTCTCTTATTATTCAATGATAAAAAGGCCCTTGAGCCTCATTGTAACTTAGTTCAGAGGCATGTAGCCGCTACATCTCTTCTCAAAGATAAGCTACCATCGCCCGATCTAGTCTCATTTCCATTCTATTTGTAAGCATATTTCATTATTTGATATTAATGAAAGGAAAGGTTATTTATGCTGCATCTATGTATTTATTGTTATATTTGTAATTTTTGCATTCTTTTTTAAATTTGGATCAGTGGTATCAGAGTGGTTTTCTCTTTCTCTGTTTTTCTTTACATGTCCCCAACAAGGTCAGGATATAAGGAGTTAGGGCTCGAACTGGTCGAACCTTTGCAACACCAGCCTCGTAAATCCTGATGGCCTCCCATGGGGGAAGAAAAGAAGGACGAGGGAGCAGGAGATCTTATCAAAATATTTCTTGAGGAGGCCCTCGAGAAACAAAGGAACACGATGATGGATAACTTTGCCCATATCCTTCAATGGTTGCCCACCGGCGACACGTCCACAACCAACAACCACTCTGGAGGCTCCACACCTTTTAAGGTACAAGTAAAATTTGAAATTCCCATCTTTGAGGGCCAAATAGATGCAGATGTCATAGATAAATGGTTGAATATTCTAGAAGAATATTTTTTTGTTCATGATTTTTCCAGTCGGGAAAAGATAATTTTTTCTCTTCGCAAAGCCACCCCCCACGTCAAGGATTGGTGGGAAACCTATTGTGAGCAGAAGAATGAAAGTACAACCTCACTATTTTCAGCCACTCCCACTTGGAATTGATTCTGGGATGCCATCAAGGAGCAGTACTACCATATCGGGAGCTATGAGGACAAAAATGCAAAGTGGACCACACTGCGGTAGGAAAGGGACCAAGATGTACCAGATTTTACCAAATTTTTTCATACCCTTTGCACGAAGTTGGGTATCAAGGATTCTAAGAAACATTTGGTACTCAAGTATCGCAATTTCCTACATAGATACATCCAGGACGAGATGGAGTTACTGGACATCTCCTCGCTTGGCACGACATACCGATAAGCTATCAAGATCGAGCAGAAGTTTAAATAGAAGAAGAAAGACTTTGGATCTACAAAGCCGAAGCAAGGGAAAGGTGCCTACAAACCACAGAACAAAGGACAAAGCCAAGGTAGGATGACCTAGGACAACTCGCCAAGGCCACAAGCAAAGGACAACACGGGGAAGTTGAATAAGGACATGGGAAAGTGGTGTGAGTTCCATAAGAGCTCCACCCCCAACACAAGTGAGTGTCAGGTGAAGAAATCCATAGTGGCTGAGCTGAAGGCTTCAAAATCAGATGCATGTTATAACTTTGAGTCAGAACCCAACAAGGAGAATGACAAAGAGACACATATTATTGATGTGGAGCCCATGCCACCATCACCAGCACAAAGATCCAAAAGTAGGAACCTGAAGATCTAGAGGAGGAGGAGCATCTCTTCCACTCCCATATGTGGGTAAAGGGTTCCCCACTACAGTTCATTATCGACATCAGCAACCAAAAGAACCTCATTGCAGTAGAGTTCGTGAAGTGAATGGGCTTATCAACCACAACACACCCACAACCGTACATAATCGGGTGGCTTCAGCAAGGATAGGATATGCGCGTGAACCAACAATGTCGCCTTCCATACAACATCAAGCCCTTAACTGATGAGGTATTATGTGACATTGCTTCCCTTGAAGTTTGTGATGTATTATTAGGCCAAACATACTTGTGGAAGCGACATGCTATGTATGAGTTAAGGCCTCGAGCTATTATTTTTATATTGGGAAATAAGTTGTACAGGATACTGGAGGTAGTACTCCCTACCACCATCTCTTTGGTTAATGTAAAACAATGCAGGTAAGTTCATTTCAAAAATCAAGAAATTTGTTTTCCTGATGATACACCCTTAAGGAAAGAAGAAGATGGTGGCTAAGACTTCCAGATAGGGCCCCTCCGCACGACAACAATAGATGGAAAAGGTCGTGAAGGAGTATGAGGACATCTTCACCTCCCTTGCAGGGGTGCCTTTGCACTATCAAGTCAAGCGCTCCATCGATCTAATACCAAGTGTGACATTACCTAATGGACCAATCTATCAATGCTCTGTTTTGGAGAATGATGAAATCAAGAGGCAAATTCAGGAGCTGCTGCAGAAAGTTCACATTCAGCCGATTTAATCACCCTATGGGAGCCTAATCATGTTGGTACAAAGGAAGGATGGGACTTGGAGACTCTGTATTGACTATCGAGTGCTGAACAAGATCAATGTTTGGAATAGGTACCCGAATCCCATAGATTGATGACCCTCTACACCAACTCAAGGGGAAAAATATTTAAGTAAGATCGACTTGAAGTCCAGATATCACTAGGTACGAATCGAAGCCTCTGATGTGTGGAAGGCTGGCTTCAAAGCCAAGGAGGGCCTTTTCAAATGGTTGTTGTTGGAAATAATACTGAGAGGGGGGGGTGAATAAGTATTATCACATTAATAAAACTTTTTCATTTCCAAACTCTGATTCATATATGCTACTTCCACAACTTCTTATGATTAAGTTAATTGATCTTCAATGAGTGCATTAGAACATTATCAACCATATTATCAGTTAACAGATGCAGTAACATAGAATAGATCATCACACATAAGGCACACACATGAACACCATGATATAAGGTGGAAACCCAATGCGGGAGAAAACCACCTGCTGCAAGTCATCTCAATCTTCTTCTTAATAAGAAAATCCTTTTACAATATTTTGTACTGGTGCAGCCTTATACCAGTACGGGAGCTACAACCCCCTTTGCTCTTGTACTAGCCGATCCATTTACTAGTACGCAGGCTGCTACCTGCTACAATGCTCCAAATATTTCCCTTTAGCTCTTGTACTAGCTTAAGTACTAGTACATAGGCCCTGGCCTACAATGTTCTCTCCTCCAGGTACCACGTTTCATCAATTTTCATACTGGATACACTGAAGCACAACACATAATCTGAAAGGCCACGTTTCATCCAATTTTCATACTAGATCCATAAACATCAAATGATCATTAAGTACCAGTAAGTCACCCAGATAACCAGATCCAAAATAACAGAAAACTAAACCCAAAACACCTTCTGTGGCGTCTCCTGTGGCGCCTCCTG
>APFE031678206.1:968-97471 GCA_000404065.3 Pinus taeda | reverse complement strand
AATGTATGGTATAATTTTTATTTTTTAAAGACATATTTATATATAAATGTGAAGTTTGGGGTTATAATATATCTAGAGAATTATGGAGGAAGATTGAATAAATCCAAAAGCATTTCATAATCTACAACTTGAATATTAAAAGGAATACTCCCTACCTTATTCTTTTAATTGAACCAAATATTTCCCCCATTGAAATCATGACTATGACTAGATATATTATGTATATGAGAAGGTTATACAATATGGATGCCAAGAGGTTTCTTAAAATTGCTTCTAGTTCTAGTTAAAATCCCCATCTTCAATTCAAGTGGGGGTGGCATAAAGATATCTAGTATTGGCTAGACCATTGGAGAATAAAGGAGGAGAATATATTGCAGAATTAAGATAATAATAAAAATATTACTACATCTAAATTTAAGGAGAAATTGAGGGGAAATAAAGAGTTGGAAGGAAAAATGAAACTATGGTATTATAAGGAGGTGATCAACCACAATCTTAAAAACCAAAATTATCTCTTTATCTTGACTAGTGTTAAGAAAAAAATGAACATTTCCATGATTAGAACTAATCTCATGAGCTTCATACTGAAATTGGGCATTGGTCAGTCCTAAAACACCATGAGATGAAAGAGTTTGTCACCTGTACGAACCTAGGAGGGTTGAAGATGAAAATAACTTTCTCTTAGAATGTCTATCTTATACTCACATTCAATCTTTTTCAAAATAATTTACACACTACCAACCTATTTGTCCTTTTAACTATACAAAACTATGGGGATCTAGGAGCACTTTTCTCACTCCTTTTTGAGCATAGATATTAAATGTTAAAGAATTTGAATTAATCTCTTACCTTATTAAGGTCTAGTAAACCATATAAATCTTAATGGTAATTAATCATAACCCGTTACATCATATTTTCTTTGTTACAATTATATATATTTAATAATATTAAATTTGTTTTTCTATTAAATAAACCCAAAAAATACATATTAATTATATATATATATATATAATAATGTATGTATGTATGTATGTATGTATGTATGTATGTATGTATGTATGTATGTATGTATGTATGTATGTATGTATGTTCTTTTTAAAAGTCATTGATATTTAAAATTGGAATTAAATTTAATATTTTAAAATTGAACCTTTCCAAGCAAATATTTCGTTAATATTATCAAGTGTCAAGTTTTATAACATGTAATTTATAATCAATTGGGTTTATCTTGAGTGGTTGGAAGGAATGATTATCATCCTCCCCACCTAGGTTCAATCTTGCAAGTGACATGTTGAGCTTACATTGAGTATATTTTTGTAAGGATTCAAGCCTTGTTGTTGAATGGCCTTGAGCCCTAAACAATATCTTAACCTTGCCTACATGTTGGAGAGCCAGGTTCTTTGTTTTGAAAAAAATGCATGCTTTATTAGTTATATGAATTATATGTAACCATTGATAAACATTGCATTATGATAATTAGGAATTGTATGTGACCATGATGAATATCACATTATGTAAAAACCCTTGTTGAATATTGAAATGCAACATACCTAGTGAGGAACATAGTAATTCAACATAAATCAAACTTCATTAATGTTGCATTACAACAAAACCTTTATCAAAATTGAAATGTAGCATAACCATTGAGGAAAATGACAATTCAACATACTCAACCATGATAATTGCGGAAATACAAAATAATCATTGAGGAATGTCAAAATCCAACTTAATCCCTAAGAAAAATTTACATTGTGAAATAATTGTTGAGGGATGTAGTACTTCAAAATAAATAAACAAAGATGAATGTCAAAATACCACATAACCATTGAGAAACATTGTTATGCAACATATCCCTTCATGAAAATTGCAATGTGACATAACCTTCAGGAACCCTTTAAGTCAACATAAGGCCACCAACATAATGTTACTAAGCCATTAAGGATAATCACAAATTTGACATAACCCATGATAAAAATCATAATATGTAATAACTAAAGATGAAAATAATGATTCCACATAAGTCATCCAACCATGTGTATATCACAATACATCGTAATGGTTTGGGAACATTTTGATGGAAAATAAGCCTCAAGGAATGGCATAAGGTAGCATAACCATTGAGGAAGGTCACATGTGACAAAACTAATGTAGAACATAGAAATTTGGCATAATTCAATTAAGATGAACATAATTATTGTGGCATAACAATAGTCAAGCATGGGTACCCATGGTCAACATTAGTCAACATTTTTTTTATAGTCAACCATGCACAACCATAATCTACCAAATTCAATCATATTCAACCAAAGTCCACCATCGTCTACCATAGTAAAACATAGTTGATTGTGGTAAAACATAGTGAACCATGGCCATCTAAAGACAATCATGGTTAAGATAATTCAACCATGATAAAAAATGCAATATAAAATAACCATTAAGGGATGTCACAATCTAACCTAAAACTTAAGGAACATTACATTACGAGATAACCATTGAGAAATATAGCAATTTGACATAAGCAAACAAAGAAAAGTGTTGCATTGCTACATAACCATTAAGGAACATTTCAATCCAACATATCCATTCACAAACATCATAATGTGACAAAACCCTTCAAAAATGCTATAATATGACATAAATTCACCAAGATGAATGATGCATTGTGATATAAATACTAAGGAACATCACAAATGTAGTGTAATCCTCTATGAATGTCATAATATGACAAAGCCATTGAGAAATGTAGGAATTATACATAAACTGACTAAGATGAATATCACAATTTATTGTGGCCATTTAGGAACATTACATTAAATAACAACCCTTAAATAATGTTGCAAGACAAAACAACCTTTGATGAACATTGGAATGTGACATAAGTCAATGAATATGTACTTCTCATTGTGATGTAATCATTGGGGGATATCATAATGCAACATAACTCTTGAAGAATGTCACATGACATCACCATTGATGTACATTGCAATGTGACACAAGCATTAAAGCACACAATAATTTACGCCAACCAATATGAACATCAAAATGTGATATTACCATAGAAAATAATGGTTAAGCATAATAAATATTGTCAACCACATTCAACCATTACTAACCATAATCAACATGGTTAACCTTAGCATAACCACACTTTGACCCACTACTCCTATCTTAGGATGTGGGATTTGTTACCTATTTGTTTTAACCCAACCTCTAATGTTTTTTATGAAGGTGGGGTCACATGACCTAATTTTATTCATATATATAAATAAAAAAAAAACTTAAAAATAATACCACCATCTTGTTGAGCTCACTAAGATCTTTTCAACGATATATATTTTATCTTGACCTGATCCCTAGATCGCAAGTTATAATCGTTAGAAATTTTCAAATAAGAAGGGTCCAAAATAGTCTATGGATCTCCATGTGGACCCACATGGCCCTTTCCTGGCCCATGTGGCATTACTGTGGATGGTTACCCATACAACGAGTCACCTATTTTGTTGTGTGTGACATTGGGTATGAAACCAACCTGACCAAACAAATCGTATAATAGAACCCCCACCCGAATGGTGGTTTTGAATTTAGGGAAGGGAGCACTTGTAATTAATCTCAGTTGTTTATTCGAGATCAAAAGTTTAGCACTAGTCCCAAACAAGTCAACCCCTTCTCATTAAACATAAACTACAAGAGGGGGGGGGGGCTCAATCTATCTTGACCATCAATCACAACTAGGCAGAGATTTCACATGATTAACTTGCACTGGGTTTAATAAGCACTCCAAAGGTGAAAAGGTAATACCACTCTATATGTTTATTGGCTAATCGGAGTGATTTCAACCCCACCCATATCGAAAAGAGTTATGACTTGCCCTAAGTGTGGGGTGAAACCACTAGATATTGTTGAAGAGTAGGGTCCACTCCAAACCATGTTACGTCGGCCACATAAACCCATGGCACTATCACACCAACATTCTACAGTAGTATTAGTTTATCTATACCTGACCAAATCTAGGCCTACATAATTGTGTAACTTCTTCACACCCCCGAATTTCCGAACCCCAGGGATAGCTTGGTGAAGGGCTTATTTAGGCATGATTCCCTGGCAGGGCAGTCTTCTAGTGCCAAAAACTATATCTGGATTACTTTATATCCAAGATGTAGAAGGGAATGTACTTTTTCCCAACCCTAGGCCTATGGATTCAAAGCTAGTGAAACATACATGTGTGGGCCCTGATATTACTTATGTGATGCATCTCCCACATGAAAAATAAAAGGGAGTTATTTGTGCCTATGAGAATCTAGACTCCCAAGAGGTGAAAAACCTTGTTCACCCATGAATGTTCCAATTCCTAAATATGACGTGAAATCTTGTTAAGAGTAAATTCAGGCTTGTGAAAAGGTATGTCCTTTTCCAAACCCTTTGAATTTTGGATTTTCATATACTCATCCAACCAATGGGGGAAATATTGCCATGAAGAGATCTAGGTTGTTACTAAGGAAACTATTTGTGTCAGCTTGTTGTAGCGGCTACAACTACCCTCCAAAATTTTTCCTTAGCTTCGTTTTGGAGCCTCCCTACCAACGTTTCATAGCAGCATGTCTTGCTTCGTCAAGTACACCATCTCCAGTGATTTTCTTGCCAAAAGAAAACTTTTCGATCAAATCTTGATGCATTCCCCTCATAGGTTGTTCATTCGGACTTGGTCCAGCAGTAGGCTGAGCAACTCCTTCAAGAATTTGTGCAAATATGGACGTCAACTAGCCTTCCCTCTAGAAATTACATAGTCTTGACTGGAAGCCTATTGGGCCCCAGAATTGAGCAATTTTTCTCAGCAAAATTCACCTAGAAAATTGTGCTATCCTTCCCTGTTGGGCTGCTCAGCCCAGAATTCACACAAATCTAGGCAGTAGTTAGCTACTCTACCCAGAAATTATGCAAATATTCTGAGAAGCCAGCGTGACTCCCATCCATAAATGCATATTTCTCCCAGAAGTTGAGCAACCTCTTGCATGTGTAGTTGAGTTGACCAGGTCCCTCTGAGACCAAGCAAAACTGACTTGCATGCATGGGCTTCTTCTCCTAGGGTAGCATGCAAAGGAATCCTTGTTTTATTGATCCATTTTTAGAAGTTGGAGGTTACATGAAAGGATCATTTCAGAAACCTCCCACTAGGTGTCACTTTCCCTAGATTTGTGGCATGCATGTCACAACCTCGATTTTATAAAAACTCATCAACTGGACACTGCAGAGCTCATTCCTCACATCAACCTTGTAGCTCTAACATCCCACATTGCATCTAGGAGATGCCGGCACATTTAACTCAGTTGTTTTAGGGTAATCTTGCTTTCCATGTCTTGTGTTTTATTTTTGGTTCTTTTTGTGTTTCACTTCATATGAACGTTGTCTGCTTGATTTCAGTGAGCTCTTGCTATCATTTTGATACATACTAGCTTGTACTAGCAATGTTTCAATTTTCGTTAACATCTCACTATTGTCCCATGCATGAAACTATATTTCATGAATGGTTGCCTATTCGGTGACTCATCTCACCCACATGCATGTTGTTCTGTTTTCTAAATATTTCATTCACTATTTGCATGCACGATCATTCACTTATGCTTACCCTCAGTATCTCCATGCATTCACATTCAAATTCACTTTCAGTTGCCTATCGGCGGGTCTGGGAAGCCTTGACCCAGACTCTGCCTCACCAAGACAACATTGCACAATCCTGAGAGGGATAGATTTGTGTTCCTCTTAGGAAATGCACATTTCTGCCCAATGACTATCCTCTAGTCTTGCATTGCGCAATTCTGAGGGACAATAACTATTGCCTTAGAAAATTGCCCAATGCAGCCAGTGATCCTGCAACCACTGCCAGGTGAGATTGCACATTGTGCAATTCTAGCAGTCAGTAGCCAGGTTGGACTGTGCATTACGTAGTTCTAGTAGTCAGTCAGCCTCTTAATAGCCTAGACCTTCCAGCTGAAATTCCGCGACCTTCATGATCAATCACAAAGGTATGTTGCAATTCAATTCTCAAGTTCATTTTGGTTTTTGATTGACAGATTGCTTTCCATGAGTGTTTCCTTGTCTCCAAGTATCGTAGGTGTTCATCCGACTCTCAATAGTATAGGTACAATGGTTTCCAAGTTGTTCGTAGGCAAGAACATCAAGATATGATGGTAGTAACATCACAATGAGCAGCATCATGAACAGTAGCTAAAGGTAGCATACCGGATGCAACGAACGCAAGAGGAAGGTTATCGACAACATAGAGGCAGAACAAAGTTGCAAACTCAAGTAGATCCACTGGTGATAAAATCAACTTTAGAGACTTAGGCTATGAGGTGACAGCATGACATGAAGATCACGCAAAGATAGAAAATGGAAAAAACAAGGATTTCCATGTGCTGAAGAAGCAACTCAAGGAAGAACATGAGCTGCGCAGACAAGCGAATGGGTTGCAGTAGGAACAAGAAAAATAGGGGGTGCAACATGCACTCATGGATGAAACTGCACCTGTAAAAGTTATAGATCCATCCCAGTAGTTTGCATGGAGGAACCAAGGTGAATAGTGTTGTTGATTGCATGCAAGGGAATGCAACAACATGCATGTGATTGTGCACATGCATGCGATCTGGTAGCTTAGGGGCTCTTGACTGAGGTTCAAAGTTAAGTTTAGCCAAATAAATCCCTACACTACTAGCCCTTTCAGCATCAACCCATGGATTGCAGACTAAAGTCTCACCTGAACTAGTATCGGGGGATGTTGGAACCAAGTTTCCTCACCTAGAGATTAGTGTAATGTTGTTTTATGCCCTAATTTTGCCTTCACACAGATTGATAAGAATTTTACTTCTTATCGATATACTTCTCTTAATCAACCTTTACACCTTCACGAAGGTCTACGACTATCTTTTGCAGACCCTAAACAAGTGAGTTAGCCACTTACATGCTTCTATAATTACTTATACTTCCTTAGTTACCTAGATCAACTTAGGTGTATGATAACTTTAACATACACTAAGATATTCTTTGCGTAAATATATAGTATTACTTGCATTCATATAACAATGTAAAATATGCAGATTTGTGCATCAATATAGTATTAAATCATAAACCCATTATTCATCATAACATAGTCACATTCATACATAACAAAAGTAAATGGAGAAAACATTGATATTTCCCGAATAATCTTCTTTATTGATAATTCATATCTTTTTACACACTCAAACTACCCTCTGCACTCAGTTGTAGGGGTTTGCGCACTCAGCTGTGGACTCTACTTTAGGCCTCTATGCACACAGCTGCAGAGCCTCTCTTATACTCTAATACTCTTCACTCTTAGATCCTACTGACCCATTACATTGTCCTTCATCATCAAAACTACTTAGAATTGCCTTAGACTATCTAAGACTTTCCTTTTTATACAATCCCATGGTTCTCGGACCATGGGTAGACCTTCTAAGCTGACACAACTTAAATAAACCAAGGGTGGAACCCTTTTTGACAATTTACCATCTACACACTTGGTGACCACAATTTGCAGAGACTTTATACTTTATATACAAAAAATTTGGCTTTCAGCCCCAAAACTTGGGCTTTTAGCCCCCAAAATTGACCCTAAGGGACCCTTTGCCAATAGGCCCCCAAAACAAATATGGTGACTCACCCCTGAGTCACTCTACTGGTACATCACTCTTACTGTGAAGACCTCCCAACTCCACTTGCCCCATTGTAAATTTAGCTGTGAACTACGTAGTTGCCTGCTTGACCTGCTCTACCAGCTACTCTATGGTTGGTCCAACAATATCTGCCTGGATCTTTTTCTATGTCATCTACAGGCTCGCTAAATTTTGCCCAATGGTGGAAAAGATAACATAGTCCTCCTCCAACCAAGGCCCCATCCTGGCCTTGAGGACTACCTCTTTCCACTGGGCTACTTCCACCTACTCTTGTAGTTGCTTTTCCTCTTGCAGCTTTGCCAACCTTTGCATTATAACAATGATGTGCGCCCACGCCTTTGCTTTGTCATAGTGTTGCTACAGTTGTTGGGCCTCTATGTTCAACCTATGTATGTTAGGATCTTCCTCCAGACTCATGATAAACTTTATATACTTCTCGAAGAGTGTAGTGCATTCCGCCACCACGACATCTACTACAACGACTGCATCCTTGGCAGCTGCCTCGCACTGTTCTCTAACCTCTGGTGGAGTTGAAGGTTGTGACTTCAGCTCAAGCTCTGTGATTTTAAGGTTAAGTTAAAACTAAACCTTAGCTATCTCTGCCCTTGCATCATGCACACCTACAAACAACTTCTGAATCTTGGCCTCCAATGATTCCTCTTCTGGGACGTGCAGTTCTAGAATGGTTGTGCATGCTTCAGTTATCATAGCTGCAATACGCTCATTTTGCTCCTAAACCTGTTGTACCTCTGAGATATTAGTAGGTCAGCTACCAATGCTAGAGCATTAAAATAATTATTTTGGGGTTCTTGGTTTTAGTTTTGGAAGACTAGTGAATGAAGGCAGATGTAGAATTAAAATATTTAATCCTTTGGGTTATATTAATATCTCAAAAAAGGGCTACTATAAAGCTTTACGCAATGATATAGATCAAAATAGTGGTGAGAAGAAGATAGAAAATAATATGATTATCACAGTTTCTAGACTGTAAAACAAAACAATCATAAGTGTGAAAACCTTCTAAACTATGTTCCAAAGATTCAAGGCAATATACTTAATCTTACATAAGATGCTGATGATTTATTGATTAGAGGGGATTAGCTAAACAGATAGTTCATTAATCCATTCTCTTAATAGATGATCACTTCAGGAGCTTATAGGAATTAATTGAGACACAATTATTCCTACCTAGATATCTCTATAAGTCATAAGCATATGAAGAAAGACATAATGATTGATAACTAGAAAAAATTACAGGATAACACAAACTCTATAAAAAAAAATTCAGAATCCTTTTCTTTGTATTAAGGTTCCAGAAAAAATGAGTACACCAAGTGTCTAGAAAAACTTCCTTCAAAGATGCAACTAGGTTCAAAGTAGAATGAACAGCCAAAAATTTATAAGCAATGAATAATGAACCTTGAACTTCAAACCTATATCAACTCGAAAAGAGAGTTATTTATACAATAATGAGACTAAGGAAATATACTAAAACTAATTAAGATCTATTATAGGAAAGGAAAGATCCCCGTACAAGAAGATAGGGGCAACTATTGAACTGCTTCTTACTGCCCTTTTATTCAAGTTGTGTTGGCTTTGTTGTTTGATATTTTACCCCTTCAAGCTGCTTGATTTTTTGTATCCTTTACGTTGGTTAATTCCTTCATTTGATCTTTCATCTAATTCTCTTTAAAATTTGTGAATATCCTCTGACCTTGCTGAGTAAACTTTACTGTGCTCCTCTTTACCTTTACTATTAATTTCATGGTTTTTACTGTGTTTTTAAACAGTAAATCCTTTTAGATTTGTCTTCAAACTGTATGCAGGATTTTTCTTTGTAAGCCTCAAACATAACTTTTTACCTGCAAAAAATAGAAATTGTTAAGAAAACCCAGGTGACAGAGGAGGACATCAATGGATTTATTGAGCTCGAAAGGATATTGGAAGGATTCGAGAGTGTATAGGAAGGTAAAACAATGTCTTTATTGGTGGTAGAGACTTATGGAGGGTTTACTGTGAAAACAGGTGAAACAAAGGCAAAATGGTGATTTTTGCGCTTAAACGAAGAAATGGATTTCTTTTTGAAATATGGGGCAAAGTGAACAATGGTCATTTTGTTGTTTTGCAGGAGGTGGTTTTGGTTTTCATCACACTGCTTTATGAGGCATGTACAGTTTTGGGAGGGGTCCCCTGAAATGATCTGAGCCTGACACATAACAAGGGGAGGTCTATGGAATACCGCTTTTCGGGTGAGTAATGCTCGTATAGAGAGCCAATCCTGAAATCACTGAGGGTCATTGGATTTGAATGCTTAAGATCGAACAGTGGTGGAGTGAAAGAGCAACACGGAGGGGCCCAATCAATTAATTATGGTGGCATGGCTTTATTTATGGTTAAAAACCCAGATTAGCGGTGTTTTATAGTCAAACAAACGTTTAGGTTAGTTCTTCATTAAAATAGTAAAAAAAAAATTAACAAAGAAAACCTTCGTAAAACACGGTATCGCGGACATGAAATAATATGAACTCGGGCAGATAAATAGCATCAGGTCTAGGTTCCCATCGCGTATGGGAGATCGCAATGGCGAAGGGTGGCCCATCACAAAAGAATGTGATAAGGGCCAGACGCGATGTAGAAAATAAAACATGGGTAATACTGTGTCGGGTCCAGGTTCCCATCGCATATCAGAGATCGCATCAGCAGAGGGTTATTGCCTTAGTCGGGACTTGCGATGGGGGTGAATGCGATATGGCAATGGGTTGTGATATATATTGCGTCGGTTCCGTTTGTGCATTACATATCACAATGCAAAGGGTATATGTTACAGCTGAGACTTGCGATGGGTGCGGATGCGAAATGGGTATTGAGTTATGATATATATTGCGTCAGGTCCAGATCCATCACAATAACATATTGCAATGCGGGAAGACTGGATGCATGTTGAAAGGCTTGTGATTCGTCGATGTGATTTTTTTTTTTAATACATAGTTTTATAATAAAACTAAAGGTTTTCGAGGTATTTTAATAAAGGGAGTTAATATATATGGGAAATGATTTTTAGGGTTTTAATACATGACTTTAGCGTTAATATGAAATATGAGTGGAAAGGGAAAGTAGACTAAATATAATTCTTTTTATGAGTTATATACATTAATACTTAGGCTAAACAGCTTTTTGTGGGTTTTTTGGTAAAAGGGGATTTAGCATGGGGCTTTCACTTTTCCTTGGCAAAAAAGGATTTTGACCTTAGGAAAAGGGGTTTTTATGGAAAATGGATGAATATGAACTGTATGAAGGTGGGAAGGGGAAATTAGTGAATGTAGGACGAAAGTTAATTAATTGATCTTGTAGACCTTCATTTTCTTTGTGTAATTGCCTCATGGACATGGAAACATATGGTAAAACATGATAAATGTACATTTTGTCTAATCAATCAACCAGCTTTTGCAACCTTTCTGTACTTACCCTTTGCTTATCTTATCATTTTTTCTTCACTTAATGGGTGCATTTAAGCTACCAAGCCCTTTTCCTTCCTTTTTATTTTACAAATGCAAAATATCTAATTCTAACCTTATAACCTCAAAGGGCTCAGATTAAACTAATGAGCACCTTATTATTCTTTATCTAACTACTGATCTGCCAAGATTAAACAGTTTGGCCAGATCTTTATTCTCTAACTATAACATCAAATTTAAAGCATGAATCATTTAAGATTAAATAGTTTGACTGTCATGGGTTGTGGCATTTATGACAAGTTGCACACAACCATTATTTTGCAGAAAAAATAGTAGTGGCATTTATACTTGCTCACATTCAGAGTTTATTTGTTTTATTTTCTTTCTAACCTAACATTTTTGTTTTGTCTTGTTTTTTGTAGGACATCTAACCTAACATTTTCTTTGATATCGACATAGTCATCAAGATATTTTTTTTTAAACATTCTATTCACTATTATTATGTCCATATCCTAACTTAAATTTTTTTTTTTTAATTTCTATCTTATCAAAACCAAAAAATGCTACAACTTGGCTCCATCTGGGGACCGCTTTCTCCTGTAGGATGCATAGAACATGCAGATCCATGTGCCTTCTCCTCGAGCTATGGAGACATTTTTGTAAGAAAGATCACATCGACATCTTCAAAAGTAAAGAAAACCTAAGTATTTACAATGAAAATTATTTCAACTTCTTAGTACTGAATGTAATGTTTGAGAAATCTTCCATTTACAGGATAAGTGGAATATAGCCCCTCAATATTCTGCAGCACATAATTGTTGTTACCCTTCACTTCAGCAATTGCTAAAGGTCCAAACCATAGATTGTCAAATTTTCCATGCTTTCCTTTCTCTTCTCTCCTGGCATCCCATCTTAGAAGTAAATCACCTTCCTTAATGTCCCTTTCCCTGGCTCTTTTATCAAATAGGTCCTTCATCTTATTCTGATATTTATTTAATTTGTATTGAACTTCATCTCTGTTTTCATTAAGTTTGGTAATTTTATTTATTCTTCTTAAAAAATCATCAGGTTCATCTGTTGAATCATGCAGGAATTTTAAAACAAGGGGAGCCAAATTAGTAGGGAATATTGCATCTTTCCCATAGACTAACTGAAATGGAGATTTTTGAGTTGATCTCTTTGGAGTAATTATGTTTTCCCATACTACATAAATCAAATGTGAATCCCAACTCTTCTTATGATCATCTAGAGTCTTTTTGATTAACTTTACCAGACTTTTGTTTGATGACTCTGCAAGGCCATTACCTTGAGGGTAGTATGGACTTGAATGATGTAACAAAATCTGATATTTCTATCAAAAGTCAATCATTTTAACACTAGCAAAAGTTGTTGCCTTATCAGTGACAATTTGAATTGGGTAACCAAATCTAGATAAGATATTCTCCTCAATAAACTTAATTACTATTGAATTAGTAGCATTTCTGACTGGAAATGCTTCCACCCATTTAGTAAAGTGGTTTGTTGTAGTGAGGATCCATCTATGCTGATTACTTGAAGTGGGGTGAATATATCCAACAAAATGTAATCCCCATTGAGAAAAAGATGCTGAAACTATCGATGGAACAATTGAAAGAGCTACTAATATTTGTTTACTAGCAAAAATTTGACAAGGAATACAACCTCTGACCTTTTCCCCTACTTATAAGAACAATGTGGGTCAATAAAATCATCCCCTCATAATCTTGTATGCTTTTTCTCTCCAAGCATAATGTCCCCCGCAAAATCCTGTATGAAACTTATCAATGATTCCTTCAGTTTATGATTCTATTAAACATAATAACAAAATATTCAGTGGACCTTTCCAATATAGATTTGCATTTATAATGTAGTACTTGACTAATTTTAACTTAAGGGTTTTACAGTGGGTTTTGGAGAACGATGTTGGACACTCAACATGAATCAAGAAATTTACAATATCTTGATACCTGTTTGACAACAAGGATTTTTCATCAATCTGTGTAGGACTGGTTTGCTCTGAAGGTAGAGATTCTTGTGGATTCTCCCCTTTAGGATGAAGGGAAGGTTCTTGTGGATTCTCCCCTTTAGGATGAAGGGAAGGTTCTTGTGGATTCTCCCCTTGTATTTCTAAAACAGAATTGATTCCAAGTACTTTGTAGTTGGATTCAGCTAGAAGCTTGGCTAATCCTTGACCTTTTACTAGCTTGGTAGTCTTGATAGTTAGATCAAACTCTAGAATTTGAGTGATCCATCTACCTCTTTTCCCATCAGTGTCTAGTTGAGTTAGGACAATTTTCACAGCACTATTAGGGACATAAGTAGTAATAGGTGAACGTAAGACATAAATTCTGAATGATTTCAGTGCTTGAATGAGGACATAGGCTTGCTTCTCAATGATGTCATACTTAAGCTCATCATCTCTCATAACCTTACTGAAAAAGGCTATGGGTTGGTCATGGGAATCTTCATTTTTCTATAATAGAATAACAAAAAGGGTTGTTTTAGAGGCAAAAGAGAAAGTACTAAATGGCTTAGTATAATCTGGGCTGGCTAAGGTGTGAACTTTAGAGATAGCCTTTTTTATTTGTTCAAATGTATGCCTAAAGTGGGAGTCCATTTGACTTCATGGTCCTTTCGGAGCATGTCAGTTATATCTTTTACAATCTCTGCATAATTTGGAATAAACCACCTTAGAAAATTAATCTTGCCTAGAAAAGCTTGAATCTCCTTCTTGTTTCTAGGTAAGGTCAATGTTTCAATGGTAGATACTCATTTGGGGTCAATTACTACTCCCTCCTTTGAAATTATATGGCCCAATAGTTTTCCTTGTTTGACAGCAAACAAGGACTTCTTAGGGTTCAATGATATTCCAAATTTTCTACGACTATCAAAAACCTTCATCAAGTGCTTTACATGTTTCTGATCATATTTAGAAAAAGCAGTTATGTCATCAAGATAAATAACCACAAATTTATTTACCTGACCCATAAAATATATTTCCATAGCTCTCTAAAATGTTGCTCCAGTGTTGGTTAAGGCAAATGGCATCCTAGCGTACATGAATGTACCCCACGATGTAGTAAAGGTTGTCTTCTCTTTGTTTGTTGTATCAACATTCACTTGATTGTAACCTGAAAAACCACAAAGCATAGAAATTCTTTGTGCTCTTGAAAATATTTGAAGTAACTGATCCATTTTGGGCAAATGATAGTTATCTTTTAATGATTCCTTATTCAAATTCCTAAAATCCATACATAGTCTTATTTCTCCATTTTTCTTTCTAACAGGAACTAGATTTGCAACCCAATTAGAATATCTAAGAGGGATGATGATCTGAGCATCTAGCATTTTCTTAATCTCTCTTTATATGGTTTGTAGAAGGGTTGGATTTATCCTTCTAAGTTTCTGTTGATAAGGTTTTGCTTCTGGCTTCAAAGGAATCTTATGTTGTATTAATGAAGTATCACAGGTCTTTAGATGAACATAAGTCCAAGCAAAAACATCCTTATAATTTTGTAGTAACTTAAGATATTGATATTTGATCTCAGGGTCTAGAGATGCACATATTTTGATGTTTTTTATATCTTCATCAATTCCAATGTTAATCTCTTCTATGTCATCTTTCGAAGAAATGGACTGAGGGTTTCGGAGGACATCATTTTGATCAAACAATCTTTCTAAAGGAATGAGACCTTTTGGAATAAAATTATTAGATAATTGAATAATGTCATGATTAGAAATTTGGGTTTTAAAATCTGAAGTATCATTTCCATCTGCATTTTCATTTATTTCAGTTCTATCTTCATCAATCTGTAGAAATGAAAAATCATCTATTACTTGCAGAAATGATTTCAAATGTTCATCATCTTCAAATATTTGCCAATGTTTTAGATTATCTGGGACAGATGGCCTATATTTGACTTGCATCTAATAGAGTACATCAATATGATTAGGAATTTTAAAAGAGATAGCAAAGACAGCTAAGGCATTTGCATGAATATTCTGATCTCTGGGAATATGAGTCAAATTAAAAGCATCAAAGAAGTTTTCAACTGAATCCCATACTTCATTTTGGTAAGACCTAAGTCTAGGGTGCTTGGTCTAGCAGACATTTCTTACTTGCTTAACAATAATTTTTGAATCAGTAAAAACACTTAAGTTTTGAACTTTTAAGCTTTTGGCTAATTGCAATCCTTAGAGGAAATCTTCATATTTAGCCACATTATTTGTAATTTTGAAGACTAATTTACATGATTGAGTTATATTTTTTTCAGGTGAAATTAAAACTACCCTAGTTCCTACCCCATCTTACGTGCAAGAGCCATCAAAGAACAATTTCCAAATATTAGTTTGGTTTGGTTCAGGACTTTCAACTACCTCTTCAGTTTTGACTTGAGTTTTATGTTGGTTTGAAGTCAGTTGAAAACAACCAAAGTCTTGATCTATTGCATAAATTGGATGGTTCCTTGGCTGGTTAGTCTTACAAACAGTATGTACAAATCTTACCTCTCTATATAATCTTAATTTCTCTCCTCCATAAATAGGAATAGTAGCATATAACATATCCATCTATAGTTCCCCATAATTTGGCATAGCAAGACCTAGAAAAGAGCATTGCAAACTTGGGAGGGATATCTATGACAACAATATCAAGTACTACACTTTTCACTAGAATTTGGGCAAGGGTGACCACTAGATCCTTAATCAATCCCAAACAGGGCACCCTTTTAGAATCAAAGGTGTATAGGTCATGGTAGGATTTAGTTATGGCAAGTTTCAATGGTCATTGATAGATTTTGGCATAAGGTTGTATGATGCTCCTGAATCAAGCATGAAATTATACAACATGGAATCATTTGTTGTAAGAGCTACATAGAAAGGAGGCACTATCTCATCTATCATGTCCAAACTAGGGCCAAAAACTACTACTAGTTTTTCATCTTGCAGACATATGACATCACCTTCAACATCAACTGAGGTATTTTGTATCCATTTTGTGACTTGGATTTTGTAACTAGGGTTTTTAGAAAGTTTTGACAGTGGAATTGGGATCTTAACCCTCTCTAATTCTTTCTCAACACTAAATGTAGTCAAAATGTTTTTACCAGTTTGGGTAGTATCAATTGACTGATCTAAGGGCTGAATATGAGTTGTTTGAGCTTCAGCAATTTTGGTACATGGTTCAATTATTGGAGCTTCCTTTAGAGGTTTCCCAGGACCAGGCCTAGGCCTAAGATCATAACTCTTGTTTAACTCTGTAATTAAAAATTCAAAGAAATCATGATATTTAGAGACCTGTGAAGCTTCTTGATCTTCTTGAACCTGATTTTGTTGTGAGAGAGGAATGATGGTTGTTTGATTGGAAGAAGAATCCATACTATTAATGTCTTCAGTAATTGTCATAGTATTATCATCAGGTTGTTGGTCATCTATCAATAGAGGAGTAGGAACCTGTTGATCATTGCTAGGTCTCTGAAGAATTTGTAGTGGTGGATTTGTTTTATACTGACCATGAATTTGATTTTGGGGTCTAGTATCTGTTTGTTGTATTGTCCTAGGTTTGATCTCAATCTTTGAAATCCTATTTGATAGGTTTCTAAGGAGAGATGTTATTTCATCTATTTATAGTCTTCTGGTTTAGTCTTAGAGGAACTGGAGGCTTCTTCAACAGATTTGAGTTTTCTTTGGGCCTTTTCTTCCTTAAGTTTTAAAGAAGTTGAGGCTGCCCTATTTTCTTCTACTTCTAAAGCATTTGTTTGCATATCTTCAAGGGTTCTTGAAGTTCTCTCTCGTAGCATAACAACAAAGTCATCATCAAAAGCTTTACAAAATCTAGACTTAGCTGCTGCTACAGGGGGCTTACAATCAACAGAAATTTTGTGATAGAGTTTATTGAATCTTTTGATGGTGGTGTATGAGGTTGTCTAGGTGGATTATGTGGTGTTTGTGTGGATGTAGAGGATGAAGAAGAAGTAAAGGAAGAAGATGATGATTTAGGGGTTGATGAACTAGTTGGAGGTAAATGAGGAGAGGATCTCTTGAAAGACTTCAAAGGAGTCCTAAGAACTAACTTTGGGCCCTATAAAGGAATACCTTCTTTTGTTTCAAATAGATGATTGGAATATATAGAAAAGGTCTCCTCAAATTGTTTAGAAGAAGAAGCTTCAGGTCGGTCAAAAATGGAAGGAAAATGATAGTTGATAGGGAATATGAAATCTGTGGGTTTATATTCTGGTAGATTAACACCCAAATCAGATTCAGTTTTAGGTGATCCTAGTGGTAGCGTGGGTATTGGATGAGATTCTAATGAATTAATAAGGTAGGCTGGCTTAAAACCAACTCCTTTATCCAGAAGTTCAGCAACCCAAGTGTTATATACATATTTGGGCACTGCAACCCCAATCTTATATTTCGATAAACCAAGGGCTCTTTAACCCCTAAAAGTGTTGTTTCATACCCTAGAGGATCATAGTCAACTGATTACATCATTCCCCAGAAGTTCCACTTGAAAAACCACTCAGAACGGGCCACAACTGGACCACACTGATTGCTCCACTGTCAGGGTGTAATGCATACTGACTCCTACACTAGCCAGGTGCGATGCATATTGAAGAGGCCTTCTATGGGGTGCGATGAGTGAGAATGGAAAAATGTCTGAGACAGTTTGCTAAGTGGATTCTCATGGAATCTTCTAGAAACTTCTCCTATGACACTTGCCTCTATAAATTCACCGAGGGATGAGTAAGAGATCGAAGAAATATCCAAGTGGAACCAAGAACTACAAGTGGAATGACACTAATCAAAAACCCAGAGATGACTCACACCTTAGCAAACATCTATAAATGGATCCCTCATCTAAGAGATCTGGAGGCTGGAATTTCGTAACTTTTAAGGAAGTACTGATAATTTGTCTTTGAGGAGAAGCATTGTATTGTTGGGTGATCTTGTTTTTCATGAGGTGAAGAGGGCTTTGATGCTGGGAGGATGATGCTGGATCAGACAATTGGGTTGTAATTCTCCCTTGTATTTTAATAAAGTTCTTTACGTTTTCCTCCATACAATCATGTACTTGTGAATATTGTTATTTGTAAATGCCATTATATGTTCAATGTATTTCTAATTCTGCATTGTTTATGATATAATAGATTGAGATGCTTTGATGGTGTTATGTTACTTTGTTTCTATAGGTATTCTATAAGAGGGACAAGTAGGAGAAGAGTTGCAAGCTCTATCAAGGGGGAGAGAAATAAAGCAAGGAGTAAAGCAGAAGATCCAGGTTGGTCCTTTGCTTCTCTCTTACCTATCATACATAGAGGAAATCTTAAATTTCTTTGATTGTTTGTTTCTAAGATAGCTGCCAATCTTAGTGGGACTAGTAGATTGAAAATACGCTAGTTTTCTTGGAAACAAAATGGTCACTCCGTTGGGGACCGAATAGTTTATTTGTTTGTTATTTTTGTTTTCTTTATAAACTACAGACAGAGCCTGAAGTTAGCTAGATAGCCTTCGAACTACTCTTGTTCTGCAAGTGCATAGTAGATGAATGTTGCTTCAGTAAATCTCCAGTTTAGTTTATGAACTAAACATCTGACTTGCAAGCATTCTGAACGCCCTTGTGGTAGCTCAGTAACCTCCCAAGATTATTCATATGTACTTTGCTTTTTACTATCCATCATAGCTCAGCTTAAATCACTAAACTTAGCTACAAATATGAGCAAAAACCCACCTCAGTTTCTCTCCCTGACCCATCGCATTGTCTATCACTAGAAGCTAGTATGAATCACACCTCCCAAGTGTAGCAGGTGAGATGCATCTCTGTTTCTATGAAGCATATGTCTGATAACTAAGTAATCCTATTTCTCTCCTTGAAATTTGGG
The DNA here is from genome assembly GCA_000404065.3 of Pinus taeda. Lineage (NCBI taxonomy): Eukaryota > Viridiplantae > Streptophyta > Pinopsida > Pinales > Pinaceae > Pinus > Pinus taeda. The sequence continues at coordinate 78,430 of APFE031678206.1, read as the reverse complement.
TTTTTTGTCCTTGTTTTCAGCTCTGTTTAATTGTTTTTGCTGCTTATGAACAATATATCATTGCTGAATCCTCCTTGCCTTACATAGCCAGCCTCCATTGATTAGGATTAGTAATTTTTTTTATGTATTTGTCTATCATTTACGATCCTTAAGTCGAAAAGTTGCTCGAATCAAACTGTCGTTTTGGTGCAAAAATTGTCGTAGCTTTCATTTTGTGTCAAAGAGGAGAAGTGTCGTAAAGTCTTCCTTCTCTAGATAGTTGATTGAACCCTTTGACATGTATTTGATTGGATTGTTAATATTTGAAGTGTCGAAATATTTTTTCTATTCGAAATTGGAAAGCGTTGTTTAGTCTTCCTTTCATTTTGAAAAGAAATTGTTGAAATCTCACTTTGAAGAAAATAGTTCAGATCTATACTTAGTTTTCCTTTTTTGCATTCTTCACATTAAGCGGGACAAAAAACAAATACATGAATTTGCATTTGCATTTAGACTGTGTGCAAAAAATGATTTAGGAAAAGTGAATTTAGTGTGTGCTCTTTGCTCTCTGTTTGAAAGAATCGTAATCTTCTTTCCTTAGTAGCTAGGATTTTCATTGCTAAAAAGTAAACAATGACTTTTTATCATTTTAGATTGCATATTTAGGAATTTTACATCTACATCATGTGGTGAGCCTTGAAAGGCAATCTTCTAAGTAAGATCAACTCTAAAATAATTTTCAACGAATTTAACAATGCTTTGGAACCTAACGCAACACATCTAGAGGTATAGGCTAGAGATATGTTCCGGCGTCATAAAATCTGGTAACTATCGTTTTCATCGAAGGTTGGGTGATTCCTCCTCTTTGATATGACAAGTGCTAACATGGACTTGTGCTCCCTGTACTGTCGAGTATATATTGGGAGACCACAATAGGCTTATATCCTTTATCCATAGGAAGCCGTGTCTGCCGCCCTATCAATCACAATGCACTGAACACAAAATTCAGGAAGATTGACTGCCATACATAAGTCCTTGGCAATTTCTCTTTAATTTATCACCAAGGTGTATTTGCAGTTTTGCGATTGGTTTGGTAATCCCTTTGTCTAGATTTCTAGAGTAGTCACTTTCGTTCCTTTTCGACTCCTTGAAAGAAAAGGTCGATCTGAGCACTTGTCACTTTAGGCTCATTAAAAATCGAATGGGACTAGAGTCACCTTTAGCTTTTTCTTGACTCTTAAAAATTGAAAAAGCAAAGTTGTATCGTAGCGTCTTTAAAATTTATTTGATTCGAAATAACGTCCCTGTTCCTTCATTGATATTAGGTTGAGATAATGGAGTCTACCAATCAATGAATCCCTTTTGAGGGGAATCGTAGCCCTTTCTCCTCTCGGGGAGTTATTGGTGCTCTATATATGGCCACATTGTCCCTTCCGGGAATCACAATTGACCTGCCAGTATGGCTATTCTCAACCTCTGTCGTTCAAAATACTGTAATTCCTCAACAATCGAATTAGCAACCAATTAATACTAGAGTTGACCCTTCACCTTCTTCTTCGTTTGTTTCTTCCTCCCCTTCTTCCTCTTCAGTTGGTGAAAATAGTGATGTTAGTAACCAAGTGACTGAGGAGAAGAAGAAAGGGAAGCATAAGAAGAAGAAGAAGTTAGTTAAGCAAGGGGGCAACCATGAATCATATGGTGAAAATCTGCGCACTAAATCTCCCAAATATCCTTGTGTAATTTGCAGAGGAAACCATTTTCATCAATATTTTCCTTGCATTCCACGGAACTTGAGAGAATGGTCTCCCCATTCGCACCATCCGGTGTCATCAACCTCCGCCGATCATGTTGACAGCACACCATCAACTAGTGAAAATAAAGTTCTTGGACAGAAAGGAAAGGTCAAAATTCCATGTGGATTATGTGAAGGGGACCATCACCTTCCCCGTTGTTCTTTCTTGGATGAGGCCAAAAGAGTCTTGCATAACCATCCTACTTCACCGTAGCGACTTCTGTTTGGATACAAGAAACTCACCTCAAGTCCTTTACTAGTTGAAAATATGACTGACATGAATCATCCGTCGGTCGAAACACCTATCGTTGAAAGTGAATCATATGAATCCATACCAAACCAAATTCAATAGATCGAGATGACAGTCGACCCAGTTTTACCTTCAGAAGATCCACCTTCAAATGATACCATTCCCAAAGAGAATGAGAACGATACTATTCAAATTCTTTTTCTCACTTCAGAGTCCGATGAACTTGAGGGCAATCCACCCATTCCTTCACAACAGGAAGAGAACCCCCAGTTCCTGCTACTCAACACGTTCATTCCATCGTTTATTCTGTACCCCCTCCAATCAGTATAGTCTCTTCCTTCGGTTAGAATCGACTAACGAGATCCTGCCTTCCTTCTAATATACCATTTCAGATCATAGTACAAGTTTACAAAATGATCATTTCTGGCACCATCATAGATGAAGGGGCTTCGATAAGTATCCTTTCCTCAACTGCTTGGAAAGTGCTTGGTTCACCATCGCTTATGCCTGTTACATAGAATTTGCCAGGCTTTAACAAAGGAACCAGTCGATTGTTAGGGATCCTTCCTAAGTTAACCATATCTTTGAGAAGGAAAACCATTTACTTGAACGTGATGGTGGTCCAAGGACTGTTAGATTACAATCTTCTCCTTGGACGTGACTATGTTTAAAACACAGAAGCTATTGTTTCAACACTCTTTTGAGTGATGTGTTTCCCACATGAAGGCAAAATTGTCACTGTTGACTAGCTTTCATTTCTTGGTTCAAACAAAGGTTCAAGTGAGACATCATCCCTAAATTGTCCTTTTGTTTCAAGAATGTCTCTTCAACCTTCATTACATCCACCTAATTACTGTAAGTAGTCCGATGAATGTAATGAAGCTTAGGGGGCATGCACCCTTGTCTATTTTGAGATGAACCCAATTGAAAAGATAAGTTTCCCTGTAGGTTATGTGATTGGAAAGTGTGATCTCACACCATTCACCTTTGTCTATTTTATGGATGAAGCCAAGGGAGTGTTTCATTAGCGCTGATGACAAAAACACTCCTACTTAACCATGGTGACTTCCATATGGTTACTTGGAGACTCTCCTCTTCTTAATGCCTAGAGGAATGCAAACCTTTTTGTGCAAGCGAAAAATGACCAATTTCATTTCTTAGCTTTTTAGATTGTTTATCTTTTTAGTTTTTTCAACTTCTTAGGTTAGGTGATTGGTCTCATCCACCATTAACCTTTGTCTACACTATGGACGAAGCAAAGGAAGTGTTTAAATCATTCTGCAGGAAAAACCATCCTACCTAACCTCAATAGTTGCTTAGCTTTCTAGTTTTTTTAGCTTTTTAGTTTGGTCATTCCTAGCTTACATAAAAGGAGTAATGAGCAATGTTTCCACAAGGTTCAAGCTCGTTAAAAATTAAACCTGCCACTGAGCATATGTTAATGCAAGGTTCAAGCTCATTGAAAAATAAACCCGCCTTCAGTAAACAACCTTTGTGATTGCCATGTTATCAGCCTTTTGAGCCTTAGTTTTGTTCTGCCGCCACCTCCATCCTTTTGGCCGATCAAATGCTTCCACTTGATTATTTACCCTTTTTGAGGAACAACTACGGTGAGTGGTTCTGTTAGCCACCCTCTTCACATCACCATATTTTGAGAAGTTCCAAGCTTACCCGGAAGCAGCTGCTACCCTAAAACACCACTCGTTCCTCAAAAACGAGTCTCCTTTAAGCTCTTTTTAGACTCGTTAAATATGAAAATATTATCGATTTGTTGGCCTTTCCAGCTTGTAAAGTAAGGAGAAATGTCATCCCTTCTGTACATTTTAATCTTTTTGGACTTGAGGGATTATCCCACAAAAATATTGAGTGCTTGTCTTTTTCGGCTCGCTAAAGTGATTGAAAAGTCATCCCTTTCGTATTATTTTATGTTTTTTCAGACTTAAGGGATTATGCTATGAAAAAGGAATGCTGGAGTTTCCTTTTCATCCCTTTCCAAACTCTCTAAACATTAAAAGGACCGAGTTATCCTTGTCGTTAAATTCGTTAAAAAAATAGCGGCAAACTTGTCCACCCAAATAAGAATGAGTTTCACTGTCACTAGGCTCGCTAAAACATAGCGATAGGTTTGCCCGAAGGGAAAATTATAGAACAAGCATATGTTATACTCCTCAAGCTTTACAAAAATAAAGAGGTACTCATCAGCAATGACTGGGGAGAAAGGGAAGAAAACTTGAAGAACTTTATTGGTAGTAGGTCTCTCTTGAACATGACTCTTTCACTCCATCACCGTGATTGAGTTGGGTCGGGTTATTCTATTCACCGGTAATTTCACCATTGGTCCTCCATACCATCCATTTTTTGCGGTTAACACTACCAATCCATCTCAGTGTCGCCGATATGTTCAAGAGAATTCATTCAGAGAATCCACCATCCAGTTAATGCCTCAACCGCTGCAATACCTTCACCCTCCATCTTTCATGACCACCATTCCTAAACCTTGTATCATCAAATCGTTTTCACCTCCAGAAAATTATTTGCTATGTTTCGTGTCATAGATGTGAGATGCATTAAGGCCCTCCTACGACAGGTCACTTCTTGTCGACATCAGCTCATTATCCAAGAAGTTGACTTACAGTCATATATTCGCACCACGTGAATTGTACTGTGGTACCTTGAGGATCATTATCATTATCAGTGATTCCTCTCACGCCTATTAACAACTTACGTTATTCGCTGGTAATCAGGCGATGTCCTTCCATGTTCAAATTCAGAACATCTTTTCACATGGATCGAATTGTACATCAGGTGAAGATTGAACAAGTCTGAAGACCCCAGATCTAGTTTCATCCATCTGGGCTGTGATATATTTAGGAATATAAAGACATTAAATGTACACATAAGCTACATAGATGATCATCCAATCTAAGGGATGACGACTTTACATATAAATAATCACGAGTCTACAACTGTAGACGATTATCTGTCCTATGTACATGAAAATGAATTTATAAAGCTGAGCATGAGAATGCCCGCCTCAGCTAAATCATGAAAATAATATGATGATGATGTATTGTATTGTATCTTATACAGGTCACCTTCGAGTTTGAATACCTCGAATCCTCATGATAAAGCATTTCACTCGACATCAAAATATTTACGACTTCATGCTTTATGGGGGAATTGTTATAGACATATTTGGGCACTGCAACCCCAATCTTATATGTCGATAAACCAAGGGACATTTAACCCATAAAAGTGTCGTTTCATACCCTAAAGGATCATAGTCAATTGATTACATCATTCCCCAGAAGTTCCACTTGAAAAACCACTCAGAACTAGCCGAAACTGGACCATACTGACTGCTCCACTGTCAAGTTGTGATGCATACTGACTCCTACACTAGCCAAGTGTGATGCATATTGAAAAGGCCTTTTATGGGGTGCAATGAGCGAGAATGGACAAATGTCTGAGACAATTTTCTAAGTGGATGCTCATGGAATCTTCTAGAAACTTCTCCTATGACACTTGCCTCTCTGAATTTGCCTAGGGATGAGTAAGAGATCCAAGAAATCTCCAAGTGGAACCAAGAACTACAAGTGGAATGACACTAATAAAAAACCCAGAGATGACTCAAACCTTTGCAAACATCTATAAATGGATCCCTCATCTGAGAGATCTAGAGGCTGGAATTTTGTAATTTGTAAGGAAGTGTTGATAATTTGTCTTCGAGAAGAAGCATTGTATTGTTGGGTGATCTTGCTTTTCATGAGGTGAAGAGGGCTTTGATGCTGGGAGGATGATGCTAGATCAGACAACTGGGTTGTAATTCTCCCCTCTATTTTAATAAAGTTCTTTGAGTTTTCCTCCATACAATCATGTACTTGTGAATCTTATTATTTGTAAATGCCATTGTATGTTCAATGTATTTCTGATTATGCATTGTTTATGATATAATAGATTGAGATGCTTTGATGGTGTTATGTTACTTTGTTTCTAAAAGTATTCTCTAAGCGGGACAAGTAGGAGAGGAGCTGCAAGCTCTATTAAGGGGCAGAGAAATCAAGTAAGGAGTCAAGTGGAAGATCCAAGTTGGCCCTTTTCTTCTCTCTTATCTATCATACATAGAGGAAATCGTAAATTGCTTTGATTGTTTGTTTCTAAGATAGTTGCCAATCATAGTGGGACTAGCAGATCGAAAATACACTAGTTTTCCTGGAAACACCAATGTGATAAATGGAAGTAATCAGGATCAGCTGGGATATTACTATAGGGGTCAAATGATTCTAATTATTCAGACTGTAAGACTGACGAGGAAGAAGAAGATGGTTTGTGTCCCCTTTTAGAACTGGCTTTTCTTAGAAGCCTTTCAGGATTTGACAAAGGATTAACTATGTCAGCTTTTGAACAAGATCTGGCATGTTTAAAAGGTGCTAGCTTAGGAGTGTGGAGTCGCCTAGGTGAATGATTTAAACCTTTCTAAATCATTTAATCACCTTTAAAGGAAAATAACGAATGTATATCATTGTCCCAAGGGAAACTTAAAAGAAATTCTAATCCCTGACAATGGCGCCAGTCTAATGTTGTACCTCTGAGATAGTAGTAGGTCAGCTACCAATGCTAGAGCATCTAAAATAATTGTTTTGGGGTTTTTGGTTTTAGTTTTGGAAGACCAATGAATGAAGGCATATGTAGAATTAAAATACTTAATCCTTTTGGTTATATTAATATCTCATCAAAGGGCTGTTATAAAGCTTTACACAGTGATATAGATCAAAATAGTGGTGAGAAGAAGACAAAAACTAATATGATTATCACAGTTTCCAGACTCTAAAATAGAACAATCATAAGTGTGAAAACCTTCCAAACTATGTTCCAAAGGTTCAAGGCAATATACTTAAGATTACATAAGATGCTGATGATTTATTGATTAGAGGGGATTAGCTAAACAAATAGTTCATTAATCCATTCTCTTAATAGATGATCACTTCAGGAGCTTATAGGAATTAATTGAGACACAATTATTCCTACCTAGATATCTCTATAAGTCATAAGCATATGAAGAAAGACATAATTATTGATAACTGGAAAAACTTACAGGATAACACAAACTGTGTAAAACCAAATTCAGAATCCTCTGCTTTGTACTAAGGTTCCAGAAAAACTGAGTACATCAAGTGTCTAGAAAAACTTCCTTCAAAGGTGAAACCAGGTTCAAGTTAGAATGAACAGTTAAAACATTACAAGCAATGAATAATGAACCTTGAACTTTGAACATATAACAACTTGAAAAGAGAGTTATTTATACAACAATGAGACTAAGGAAATATCCTAAAACCGATTAAGATCTATTCTAGGAAAGGAAAGATATTTGTACAAGAATATAGGGGCAGCTATTGAACTACTTTTTGTTGTCCCTTTTATTCAAGTTGTCATGGCTTTGTTGTTTAATATTTTTCCCCTTTAAGCTGCTTAATTGTTTGTATCCTTTACACTAGTTAATTCCTTCATTTGATCTTTCATATGATTCTCCTTAAACTCTATGAATATCCTTTGACCCTGCTGAGTAAACTTTACTGTGCTCCTTTTTACCTTTACTATGAATTTCATGGTTTTTACTATGTTTTTCAACAATAAATCCTTTTAGATTTGTCTTAAAACTATATGCAAGCTTTTTCTTTGTAAGCCTGGAACAAAAGTTTTTACCTGCAAAAAACAGAAATTGTTAAGAAAACCTAGGTGACAGAGGAGGACATCAATGGATTTATTGAGCTCGAAAGTATATTGGAAGGAGTCTAGAGTGTATTGGAAGGTAAAACAATGGCTTTATTGGTTATAAAGGCTTATGGAGGGTTTACTGTGAAAACATGCGAAACAAAGGCAAAATGGTGATTTTCGCGTTTAAACGGAGAAACAAGTTTCTTTTTAAAATATGGGGCAAAGTGAACAGTGCTCATTTTGTCGTTATGCGAGAGGTGATTTTGGTTTTCATCGCACTTCTTTATGAGGTGCGGGCAGTTTTGGGGGGGGGTCACTCGAAATGATCTGAGCCTAACACATAGCAAGGGGAGGTTTGTGGAATACCGCTTTTCAGGTGTGTAATGATCGTACAGAGAACCAATCCCGAAATCACTGAGGTTCGTTGGATTTGAATGGCTAAGATCGAACAGTGGTGGAGTGAAAGAGTAGCAAGGAGGGGCCCAATCGATTAATTATGGTCGCATGGCTTTATTTATGGTTAAAAACCCAGATTAGTGGTGTTTTATAGTTAAACAAAGGTTTACGTTAGGTCTTCATTAAAATCATAAAAAACATTTTAACAAAGAAAACCTTCGCAAAACACGATATGGAAGACTTTAAATAATATGAACTCGGGTCGATAAATGGCGTTGGTTCTGGGTTCCCATTACATATCAAAGAACGTAATGGCAAACGGTGGCCCATAGCAAAGGAATGCGATAGAGGCTGGACGCGATGTAGAAAATAAAACATGGATAATACTCCGTCGGGTCCAAGTTCCCATTGCATATCGTAGATTTCATTATTAGAGGGTTATTGCTTTAATTGGGACTTGCGATGGGTGTAGATGCGATATGGCAATGGATTGTGATGTATATAGCATCGGGTCCATCACACATTGCATATTGCAATGCGGAGGGTATATGTTACATCTGGGACATGAGACGAGGGCAGATGCGAAATGGGTATTGAGTTATGATATATATTGCATCAGGTCCAAATCCACCACAAATGCATATCACAATGTAGGGAGAGTGGATTCACGTTGAGAGGCTTGCGATCCACTGATGTGATTTTTTATTGATACATAGTTTTATAATAAAACTAAAGGTTTTCGGGATATTTTAATAAAGGGAGTTAATATATAAGGGAAAGGATTTTTAGGGGTTTAATACATTAAGTTAGTGTTAATGTCAAATATGAGTGGAAAGGGAAAATAGACTAAGTATAATGTTTTTTATGAGTTATATACATTAATACTTAGGCTAAACAACTTTTTAAGGGTTTCTGGGTAAAAGGGGATTTAGCATGGGGCTTTCACATTTCCTAATGCCTACTTTTGCTACTGCTCAAACTATTGCAGCAGTTCCACTGTCATATCCCTTACCTTATCCCCAATGTCATCCAACTTGCCCTCTCTCAAGGTGCTCGGGTCTAGCAATGACTTAGTGGCCTTGGTCTTTTTGCGCATTCCTTCCATATCATACTCCCTATTTCACTTCACTCGAAAGGGAGTGCTTTCCAGATGTTCCTTACCCTATTCTGATCGTTCATCTTCATCTGTCTGTGGTGAAGGAGATTTCTGACTTCTGCCAGAGTTGCACTCTTCCTCATGTTCCTTCGTGGCGTGCTCCACTTCTGCTCGGGCCTTATCCTTAGTCTCCTTCTTCCACTTTTCAGCCAACTGTTGAACCTTCAATCGTGTCGCTTCCTTTTTTGGATTTTCCTTGGACTTACTAGACTTGGAAAACAAATCTAATGATGTGCACCAATTTGCTGGCCAACAATCGAGGAGCACTGCAATGGCATCATTCGTCGCAACTATGCTAAATCATACCATTTATGTTCTAAGTCCTTTCATTCCTGGATGGAGATATAATGGAAGTCTTCTTTGAACTCCACATACCCAGACAACTCCTCGTAGATGGTTGGTGACAACTGTGGCTTTCTGTTATGGCCATATTAATGCTCATTTCCATCAATACCCAAAACACCTTGCTCTCCTGGACCCGCTCAACATCCTTTATGGCCCATAGCAAAACAAAATTCACTACTTTTGGAAAATCTAGCATAATCAGAGGAAATTGGTTGACCTCCACTAACAACCACGTGACCAGCACAATCAAAAGTAAGAGCCATGAGTAGTGAAACGTCTTGCTGTGGTCCTATGCTTCTCTCCATTTCGCGAGGAACTCACCACACAGGTAGCACGCCTAGTTGAATTGTATGCCCTCTGCATATTAAGCTTCTAGTGAAACCACTATTGCCAGCACCTCGTCTATTCGAAACTTCCTCATCACCTTGCTAGCCAAGATCTAGGTGGCCACCTTTACCGCGGGGTCCGTAATGCTCAAAATTGAATAACCGTGTGGCTTTTTGACAAGCTTAAACTCTTCCTACATCCTCTCAGCGAGGTCATGCTCGGACATTTTTCCACCAAATACCTTGGCCAGATTTAGCCATGAATGTGGTAGTAAGGTGATCTTGTCGATCAGCATGTTGGTTATAGGGATCGGCTCTCCCAGCCACAGGCACCTGTTGTGCACCAGGAACAACAACTGTTTAATAACAATCAAATTTATGGGAGCACAGTGGTAATGCAACACCCATAGTAGATTCAACAATACTGCCTTGTTCACCCTGCAAATCCATTCCACCTACTCCGAGATGGTGACACTAGACTCCTTGTAGAATACTCTCTTCATGAAGGTATCAGTAGCTAGGTGGGGGAATCACTCAATGTCTTGCAAGTGCCAATCCTCAAGCATCAGATGTGGGACACGTGCCAACCGTAGACCTTCAAACGTGATATTTTCTAGCAGCAAGGGTGTATGAAGGAGAAATTTTCCCTCATATGGGTCTTTGTGTACCTTCACCTTGCCTTGGTGTGGAGGGATGTATTCTGGTAGCTTCGAAATAGGGTCGACCCCCTCAATATCAATGTCCTCTATGCCCTCGTTGGCCTTTAGATCTACTACTTTGCCTTTCTCTTGTGTGGTTGGATTTTCTTTCCTCTGATGTTTCCTTAGTGACTCGTGCACTGGAAGTGTATTCTTTTGTTTATATTTCTTTGTCTTGGGAACCTCTCTTACCGGCGTAGGCTTCAGCTTAGGCGACCTTGATGATTTTTGCACTGTTGCAAACACCTCCATACCCACACCTCAGGGAACCCACCTTAGAAGCAATAGCACATTTCGTGCTTGCGATTTTAGCTGGTATAGATATCAAGCTATTAACGAGTTGCTGGGTTTCCTTTTGTAACCTATCAAATACTAAATTAGTGACCAAGTCCTCAAAAAGCTCGGGGTTCATGCGCAACCGATAGCACGACATATAAACTCTCAGAATGTAAAGTCCTTTTTGTTGGGTTCTCATCTGTAATTTATAGGGAAATTTGAATTCAAATATGACTTTTCCCCCAAAAATTCACTCATAAATGTTGGATTGGTGGTAAATTTTCAAAGATCTCCTTCTTAAATTCAGCCTTAAATACTAGCCCCCCCACCCCCTACTCCTCTTAGCTATTTTCTCACTGTCACATCATCAACAATGACAATAATGGTCACTTTTTGGCTGCCCTGTGTGGTCTCTCCTTCTATAGCGTAGCCCCCTTCGCGCTTCTACTAATGTTGTTACACTATTTTATTCTGCGCAATCCACTAGTCATGCAACTCTACAACCTGGGCAGTGTAGTTTATAGTTCTACGCCTCCTTGCAGCTATCTTGAGTGCTAACACTGTGCTTCCATCATATAGTCATCTAGCCAGATCCATGATGTATGGCTTCAATCAGCTTCCATTTACCTTTCCTAGAAATGGATCTCCATTCAATTTCGCCAGTTGAACTACTCCACCATTAGTAATCTCTTTGATGACATATGGCCCCATCCAATGCATCCAAAATTTTCCTGGAAATTTATTGAACTTGCTGTCATATAATAAAACTAAATCATTTACCTTGAAGGTGCGCAGTTTGATGTGTCGATCGTGGCATGCCTTTTTGTGCTCCTTCTGAACCTGTTGATGGAATCCAACCAGAAATTTATCTTCTTCGAGTTTTGTCAGCTACGCAAGCCTTTCTTCTAAGGCTCTACTATCCACCATTCATGTGAATGTTGGTATGCGTAGAATAGGAACAATGTACTCCATCAGCATCATAGCTTTTACACCATAGAATAGCGTGAAAGGTGTCTATCCAATTTGTTTCTTACAAGTAGTTCTATAAGCCCATATCACCGCTGGTATGCGCACGTCCCAATCTTTCCTATGCACATTGTAAACCTTCATCAGCACATTCTCCAATATATTATTAAACACTTCAACCATCCATTGGCTTGAGGATGATACGGTGTACTCTTCTGATGATAAACTTGGAATTCCTCTGTCAGTGCGTTGATTGTTTCATTGAGGAAATGTCTACCACGATCACTCATCAAAATATTTGGGCAACCGAACCTAGTCAGCACATACTCAAATAGGAAATTTGTTGTTTTTTCCCCTGTACATTCCTTCACAGGCTATGCCTCCACCCATCTAGTCAAATACTCAGTCGTGGTGATGATATACCTCGCACCCATCTTCCTTCCTGGAGGCTGAATCGGTCCTACAAAATCAATCACCCATTTATCAAATGGATGCAATGAAATATGTGGATTCAAAGGCAGCACATCCCTTTGTGATGGCTTGCCAATTCTCTGACATGCATCACATGCCTTATAATAAGCTTTGGAATCCTTATGCAATGTCAACCACAACAACCTAGTGCATAAAATCCTCTGCGCTGTTGTTTTTCCTGCATAGTGGCCTCCTGTAGTTCTTCCGTGAGCTTCAGCAAGGATGTCGTTCCATTGAAATGCAGGAACATACCATCACAATATTTCATCCCACCCCATTTTATACAAATGTCCTACAATGACAGAAAACTCTACTGCGTGCACCACCAGTTCCTTCTTTTGTTGGTTGGTGTAGCCTTTTGGAGCCGTTCCTATAGTCAGGAAGTGTATAATGTATGCAAAGTGATTTTCTGCGATGGGAACTGCAAAGAGCTATGCGTTGGGTAACCCTTCCTCTAAATTGGCAGGCTCCTCTCATGTTTCACTATGTGACAGATGATCTATCCCTACATTCAATCATTGTGGCTTTACAATTACTTCGAAATTATGTTCCTGAAACAACAACAACCATCTACATATCTTCCTCCCCAACACAAGCTTGTTGACCAGGTATTTTAATGCAGAATGGTCTATATACATCTTAAAGTGACTGCATAGCAAGTAGTGTCTGAACTTTTGGAGTGCATACACCATAGCCAAACCTTCACACTATGTTGTTGAATAGTTCTTCTCAGCCTTAGAAAACTTCTTTCTTGTAAACAAGATAGGGTGATCCAACTCTCCCTCACCGGTCTGTGTCAATAATGTTCCCAGTGCAATACAAGATGCATCCACATGCACATAAAATTCCTTCTTCCAATCTAGGAAGACTAAGATCGGCATGGTGAAAATTTTTTCCTTTAATATATCCAGGTTCTGCTGACATTCTTTGCACCAACATAATGTAGCATCCTTCTTTAGCAGATTTTCCGTCGGTGCAGTAATGTGGGCATAACTCTTGATAAACTTCCTATAATATCCAGTATGCTCCAGTGTTGCACACAGCTATTTCACACTTCTTGGTGCCTCCAAATTGATTATGACTGTGATCCTAGCAGGGTCCATCATCAATCCTTGTTTGCATACCACATGACCCAACAAGATTTTGAAAGGAACACATAACTACCATTTCTTCAAATTTAGCACGATCTAATACCTCCGGCATGGATTTAGCATCAAGTGTAGACTATCTACATGGCACTTTACCAACCCAAACACCGTCCAATCATCAATGTATGCCTCGAGGAACTTGTGAATGAATTCCTTGAACGTCGCGATGACTACATGCAAAAATATCGTTGGCACGTTCTTCACTCCAAAAGGCATTACAATATACTAAAATCATCCCCATTCAGCCGAGAAGTTCATCTTACTTCTGTCCTCAGGTGTGATCATGATCTGATGGTACCCAGAGTGTTAGAGTCAGTCTTTACATCCCTCCATCAGAGATCATTTCTTTTTTTGCATTTCATTTTTAGGTGTCTCGCTTGATTCACTCAGCTACATTCCGCTAGGTGCATGCTAGAATCTGATGGAAGGGTCTTGTCATTCATTACCCCTCATGCCTTGCCCTGCTGGCTCAGGTCTGTTCATCAAAATCAAGTCTTAAAGTCACTTACAGTCCTATTTTAGTCTCTTGATCTACAAAATTTGTTTTAGTCATTAGGTCTAGGGTTTTGCAAATTTGGTTTTCAAAAGTGTCAAATTATGCCAGCAGGCCAGAGGGAGGTTCAATAAGTTTTCATTTTCAGGATTGTCATCGTCAATAATGCTCAAAGATATTTCTTCTTCAAAACTCTGTTTTGAAGAAGAAATCGTCAATTTTAATGTTTGTAATAAATTTTAAATTTTATCATGGAGTACTTCACATGCAACCTCTCCTGATCATTTGTCGAGGTCCAAAGGCCATCATCCCTACACAAATCAAACAAGAAGCTATCATTCAAGCTCAGAAAATCATATGGAAATAAAAAAACAAAGTTCACATTTGAAAAGTTCGAAGTGCCAAAGTTCTACATTATTTGAAAGAGAATTTCCCAAATGAAAACAAAATAAAATAAAAAAACCCATGTCATAAAGACATTTCTTGTGTCTTCGTATATTTTTCCCATACCAAAAGTTATGCAAAGGGTCAAAGTCTACAACAATGGAAAGTTTGCTATTTTAAACCAAAAATCAAAGTTCAGGTCATAATATTCATTATTTCTACAATCCATTTGCACGCAAGAATCATCAGTTAAGCCAAGAGGAAAATTGTGAAGGGTGAAAACAGAGTTTTGGAACCAGACCGTTGGTGAGTTAGGTTGCACGACGCATTGGGAGCAGTCACGATGCATAGGCATAGTGCGGCGCACTGGGCCTCCTGCCACAGTGGTATTTTTAATGGGCGCGGCGCACTGGGCTTGTGCGTGGTGCACAAAGCCTACAATATGTTCTTTTATATATTAAAGAAAGCTCTGCCTGGGTGAACAAGAGGAGATCTGCTCATCTATTTGTTCAGAATTTTTTGAGGACCAGGAACATACTCTTATTGAAGTACATTATGAAGAAAGATCAGAATCAAGAGAAAAAGATACCTTGTTTCTTCAAAAGGAGGTAAATCTTCATGTTTTTCAGGATCCAATGGCAGATTTGTTGCAGTCAGTAGTGAGGGTGATTATTGTAGTATTCAGTGATGAAGGAGATAATGTCCAATTATGTTGTTCGATGCCCAGTTACCAGTATCCCTTGTTGACTAGAAGATCTGATCGGGAGAATCAATCAAGAAGGCATTTGCTTGATTGTTTACATTGGCATTTTGATATAGTTTGATGGTATATTGTCTTGTAAGAAACACAGGTAGTCTTGTACTGCCCTCAAGCTTTGAGTTTTAAGTTCAGGTCATAGTCATTTTTAGTGAGTTAGTTTTTTCAGTCATTTCAGCGGTCATTTTAGTTTAAAGTTGAGTTAGCTTGAGTCAAAGTGTTGTGTTCTTTGTTGAAATAATGACTCCATAGCCCAATGGACGAAGGCACTGTCTAGCTCTTCCAAAGATCTGCAGTTCTTGGCACCTCCAAGGAGCTACCATCCCCATTGGAGCCAATGTTAAAGTCGGTCTTTACATCCATCCGTCAGAGATCATTTCTCTTTTTGCATTTCATTTTTAGGTGTCTCGCTTGATTCACTCAGCTGCATTTTGCTAGGGGCATGCTAGAATCTGACGAAAGGGTCTTATCATTCATTACCCCTCATGCCTTGCCCTACTGGCTCAGGTATGTTCATCAAAATCAAGTCTTAAAGTCACTTACAGTCCTGTTTTAGTCTCTTGATCAGCAAAAGTTATTTTAGTCATTAGGTCTAGGGTTTTGCAAATTTGATTTTCAAAAGTGTCAAATTATGCCAACAGGCCAGAGGGAGGTTCAATAAGTTTTCATTTTCAGGATTGTCATCGTCAATAATGGTCAAAGATATTTTTTCTTCAAAACTCTGTTTTGAAGAAGAAATCGTCAATTTTAATGTTTGTAATAAATTTGAAATTTTATCATGGAGTACTTCACATGCATCCTCTCCTGATCATTTGTCGAGGTCCAAAGGCCATCATCCCTGCAAAAATCAAACAAGAGGCTATCATTCAAGCTCAGAAAATCAGATGGAAATGAAAAACAAAGTTCACATTTGAAAAGTTTGAAGTGCCAAAGTTCTTCATTATTGGAAAGAGAATTTGCCAAATGAAAACAAAATAAAAAAAACCCATGTCATAAAGACATTTCTTGTGTCTTCATATATCTTTCCCATACCAAAAGTTATGCAAAGGGTCAAAGTCTGCAACAATGGAAAGTGTGCTATTTTAAACCAAAAATCAAAGTTCAGGTCATAATATTCATTATTTCTATAATCCATTTGCATGCAAGAATCATTAGTTAAGCCAAGAGGAAAATTGTGAACGGTGAAAACAGAGTTTTGGAACTGGATTGTTGGTGAGTTAGGCTGCGTGGCACATTGGGAGCAGGCGTGGTGCATAGGCACAGTGCGGCGCACTGGGCCTCCTGCCACAATTTTATTTTTAATGGGCGCGGCGCACATGGCCTGTGCAATGCATTGGGCTTGTGCGTGGCGCACAGAGCCTACAGTACGTTCTTTTATATATTAAAGAAAGCTCTTCCTGGGTGAACATGCTCTTTTATTGTGATCTTGACACTCTTCCTCAAGGTCTTGAAGGTTTCAAAGGCAGGGAGGAGATGCTTCCTTTCCAAAAACTTGTTGACAAATTTGAAGCAGTGTATGATCCTACTGCAAATGATGGTGCTTTGTTCACTTTTTGAACCAATAGAAATGTCCTTATGCAACCGGAAGCATGGAGTGACGTTGTTGGAGAATTTGAGAAGGGCGTTTGTGAATCAGCGTTCTGTGTCAATGGAAATCAACTTATATTAAGCTATTTAAGCGATGTCAAGTATGTTTTGCAAATACGAGACTTGTAATCTGGAAATTTTCTTCATAATGTGCCAATAGATATTGGGTCAATTTCTGGAATATCAGGAAGGCGTAAAGACAAGGAGATATTTATTGGTTTTACAAGTTTTCTTATCCTTCGTGTTATCTATCAATGCAACCTAGATGTGGTAAAACCAGAGTTAGTAGTTTTTAGAAAGACTGTTGTTCCAAGCTTTGATCGAACAGAGTTTGAAGCTAAATAGGTTTTTGTAATCAACAAGGATGGAACTCAGATACCAATGTTCATTGTATCCAAGAAAGACATTGCTGTGGATGTTTCTCATCCCGCTCTGTTAAATGGTTATGGGGGTTTTAGCAAGAGCATCACCCCAAACTTTAGTGTTGATAGCATTGTCATTTCAAGACATCTAGGGGTAGTTTTGGCAATTGCAAATATTCATGGTGGCAGTGAATATGGAGAAGAATGGCATAAAGCAGGCTCTATTGCCAAAAAACAAAATTGCTTTGATGATTTCATATCTGCCGCCGAGTTCCTTGTATCAGAGGGGTATACATAACCTACAAAGTTATGTATTGAAGGAGGTAGTAATGGTGGACTTCTTGTTGCGGCTTGTAAAAATCAGAGACCTGACCTATTTGGTTGCACACTGGCTCATGTGGGTGTTATGGACATGTTGCGTTTCCATAAATTTACTATTGGCCATTTCTGGACTACGGACTATGGCTCTTCAGATAAGGAGGTAGAATTTCATTGGTTGATTAAATACTCACCATTGCATAATGTAAAGACACCATGGGACACACCCGGACATAATTTGCAGTATCTTGCTACAATGTTATTGACAGCAAATCATGACGACCGTGTTGTGCCACTCCACTCTTTGAAACTCCTAGCAAAAATGCAGTGTTGTTCTATATGACCTTCGAATGGCATCACCTTCAAACAATATGCAAACAAGGAATAATGCCAGGAACGTTTTAAGTGTTTTTCAGAAAAGAAATGCATTGAGAAACATCGACACCTACCGAAGCCAAAATTAAAGCGCAAATATCTACCACAGCAGAGAGAATGGAAATAATATAGTGCATACAGCGGCTATGGAATGCTCTTAGGACACATTGGGAGATATGCCTGTAAAACTAGACATCTGGATGCTGATTAGAAAAAATTGGTTTTAATTCAAATGGGGAAGGTGAAAATTCAAAGACTGAACGCCACAAAGACATCTACCGTGGAAAAGAAATAGGAACAGGTGGTCTATTTCTAACTTTAGTTACGATTCAGAAGGGATATATAGCTACAATTTCTGCCTCTTCATTGGTTATCAATAGATTTCACATGTAACACTGCCCCTTTTCAGAACAGATGATTGGCTCTTCATCTTTTGTTTGTTAATAATGATTAAATAATCCCTCATTTTGTTTCGATCTATTTTCCCACAGATAGTTTTATTTATTGTATGAAAAATCATTTGTAAGGGTTGGAATTTCTGGGAAACGGTGGGAGAGAAAACTCAGCTATTCACTGTACAGCTTGGCCAGGAGATTAATAAAAATGATGTAGCTCTGATTCATGAGATTCCTATGGTGTGAGTTTAGCAATATTTTTCTTCTCTATTTCATATGTAACTTGTTATGTTTTGCAATTCATTCATAGTCATTTCCAGTGGAATGTTTTCAAGTAGGAAAGGTAGAATCCAATTTATTGCTCTACTTTGGAAAGCATTCATCCTCTGTGTTTCTTCTTCTGTCTGAAAAGGATTCATGTGTATGCCCTCTTCAACTTTCTCAGCAGTCGTTCCACTCCATATTACTCCAATCTAATTGCTAAACTTCCTGCCTATCTGGCCTCATGAAATATTCTGTGTCTTTGATTTAATTTCCCAGCTCATGTGGTCCTGTTGGTCCCATACAGCCCAGAAAATTTCAGTCATTCAACAAATTACCTCTTTCATATCTATTTACTAGACTAAATTCAGTATTCATCTTGAGTCATCTCATACCCTATTGTGTATTTTTACTGAGTGTGACCCGGAGAGATCCCTCTCATATCCTCGTAGGGCTAGCTATGAGGCTGAGCGTGGTTTGTGGTTACCCTGAATTTTGCCTTCCTCAGCCAATGGCAGATTTATGCTCTAACACGAAGAACCCATCAGTGAATGACTATGCTTCTTGTCTGCAAACATTATCCAGAGCTTCATCAGTAAACGGAGTTGGAAAGGGGTCATGCACACAAGCATCATTCAATTTCCTAAGATCGACACATATCCTTATTTCATCCTTCTGCTTATTTCCCTAAACTACCATTGGGCTCACCCAATCATATTCTTCTACTACTTCAACAATCCTTGTTGCAAGCATTTTATCCAACTCTAAGGATACCTTTTCTTTATACTTTGGATTGAGGCGGTAAAACCTTTGCTTAATCAGCTTTGCGTCCGGATTTAAAGTAATCTTTATAACACCCAAGTCCCCTAGTATCCCTTTCAATTCTAAAAGCTTCGTAGGGAACAAATACTGATATTCACGGAGCAACTCAGTGACCTTATCTACTGTGGCATCATCCCAGTAGTCCCCAATCTTTGCAAATTTCAGCTCCTCTTTTGTGCCAATGTTCACTTGTTTGGACTTTAGCTGTGTAGTGACATTTGGATTCTCTATCTATGGTCCCTCAACTTTGCGATGACCTTTTCTCTATGGGATATTAATGTTCCTCGAATCCTCGTCTTCTTCTTCATCGGTCACATTGTAGCACTCCAGCGCATGGTGCAGTTGGGTGGTCCAATCTGGTTGAACTAAATCCAAGGGATCCTCCAGTATTTTGAAGATCGATGCCCTAACCTCCTGAAATGCCTCATCAATACATTCGAATCCATCCCCAAAGCTGAATGTCATCAAGAATCCTTGTGGCAAAATGTCCCTTTCATTAGTGCCATGGTGAAACTCTGTTTCCAACTACCAGTTCATTGGTATTACATCTAGAGTATGACATATTAAATGCATCAAAAAATTTATCAACATCATTTAAAACATCATAGTAAGGTAGACTTATTACCTCCGACAGTACACAACGCAACGATTTAGTCATCATATTACAATGTAGTGATTTTGTCATCATATTACAGCGTAGCATAGACACTTCATGCAATTGGTTATGCCAATGTTCCAACTCCTCATCTGAATCTGATGTGCAGGAGCTTTCGCAGTCCCATGCAATACGTCCATCAGTTGTTGGATTCACCCAATATTGATCTCATGCTGTTATCTTATAAATTCAGTCCTAGTCATCATCACTTTCATAATTGTGGACCATTTCAGTATAGCACGGTCCTTCTGCAGGGTCCAGGTGTATTACTATGTGGATCGATTTCTTCTCAAATGTCATTATCTGCTTCTTCAAATTGATCACCCCATTCATGTCAGTGGCCCAATCGATCCTAAGGAGCGTAGGGTAGGGATTGTTGTCATCCATAATTTCAATCACTTCAAAATCAGCCAATGCGCTTGCGCCTTCAATATCTAGTGTCAATCCCTGCAATCTTCCCATGGGATGATCTTCTAGATATTTTCCATCCTTAAATAAATCGGAGACCACTGCAACATAGGTCTCCCCATTATCTCCCACGTCTGTTTAGGCAAAACATTCGCATCTGACCCTAGATCCAGAATAACTTGATTCATCTCATACTCTCCTATCTACGCAGTGAGTCTCATCTCATGCCTTGTTCTTTCCTTATGCTTACCAATTTTCTTGACTACACGTAGTCCCTTAGGAGCGTTTTCTTTCTCAGCGCACTTATTAATCAACTCTTGTAATCCTTTCACAACTTTTCTATTGTGCAACAGCTTCATACAGGTCTCCAAGAATGTAATCAGCACAAAGGTTTCCATTTCTTCATATAGCTTATCCTGACTTCCTGAGGTAGAGGCCTCAGCGAAGTTTTTCTTTGTTTCCATAAATGTTTCCCTCGCGTGCTCTAGATCAAACCCAACCTCCTTTTCTGGAGCTTTGTGGACCCACTCACTTTCTTTAGGTTTCTTTCCCTTATCTTCGTCAATTGTCATTCCACCTCACAGCATGATGTTCACATTAGGATCCTCCTCACGAGGTTCAATCCTCATCATCTGTAGATTTTGGGTAGGTTATTGAGGCTACGTCCCATTTTTGCGTAGCTTAGCTAGTAATACAGGGTAGTCTTCCATCACATGGTCAAACTAAGTACAGTATTGGCATGAGAGGCACGTCGGGTCATACATTCTTATGCGTAGTCCCCCACAATTGTAGAAAATAACTATCCCTAACGCCTACAAGGTCCTCCTCCACCTCAGCCTCATCTGCATCACTAATATCCTCCTTGCGCTCCCCCAACGCCTTGACATGGAGGCCACATTTTTGCTTGCACTCAATATGCGGGTGTTCTATCCATCACTACCTCATAGCTATGGCAATTACACTCATCATGACCCACCAATTTACAGAAGTTGCAAAAGAGTTGTTGTAGTGTCTGTACAAATTTCTGTAGTAAATGGAAATTTTCCGTCACATGTTTTCCAAATACTTGACAGATAGCACACCACTGTGCAGACCCTGCACTTGGCCTTAGAGGCATCGGTCCTTCTCCTATAGCATAATTTTTGAAGACTGGATAGTGATATTTTTCATGTTCCTGACTTTTACATTTCAAGCATCAAACTGCTTCGCGCACCTTTGTTTGAGTCACCATCTCCTTCTTTAGACTTTGGAACTCTACGTGAATCTATTGAACTCCCAAAGAAGCATCCTACATCGGCATTTCATGCAATCTCATTGCAATCTCCAGGGATTTCGATTGGGTCCCAATCTTTTGCTGTGATAAAACCACCCTTGGATGAGGCAAGAGCAAAGCCACAAACCATTTGCGATGTTTCCCATCCATAAGATTCATGTTAGCTTCACGAATATTGCATTTTAATCTTTGATCCACCTCGTAGGGAATCTCACCAGGCCTCATCATGATTTCCTTGAATCCAACAATTGATTATGCTTCAGACTTGGGCCTACTAAATTCCTTATTCAACATAGTCTAAATATCTTCCAACGCAGCTGTCAAGTTATCAGTGAAGTACTTAATGTACCACATTTGTGCACACTCTTGTAAAGCGATAATCAATGTTGCTTTCTTCATCTGATCAATTGTAATACCTTGAGCTTCCCATAGAGCCTTTACAATGAACCAAAACTGGTTTGGATCCTCATTTCCCAAACTGTTGAAAATGGGCAACTTCACCACATTCACCATAATGAACGGTGGTAGAGGTGGTGGTGGTGTGGGAAAAGGTGTATGTTGTGGAGGTGAAGACGGAGGTGGTGTGGGTGGATGGGGTATTCATGGGAACCATTGTTGTATTAACTAAACAATGCTCTGTGGTGAAGCCTGTGCTACTTCTTTGTCGTCACTCAGAGGTGGTCCAATTAGTGGGCCATATTCAGGGCTTGTTTTCCCTCTGTCCCTGAAGATCTTTCCACTCAGCATAGCTCCAAACATCAAAGTAACTACATAACCCGGTTTTCACACAAGAGCATCTTAATCCAAGTATTCAAAGACCTTGAATACTTACCTCATGGTCCCTTGAAGGAGCGGTACTCTGCTTCGTTGTAACTGACCGATCTATCGATTGCGAACTCTATCACAAAAACTCCTATGATACAATCGAGCAAGTGATTGACAATATGTGTGATCTTACCTTTCGAGGCTTCCAATATCTGCACTAACTTTGGGGTCCACACTATCGGACTGTCAAGCCTCCACCTTCCTTGGTCTTCTGCTAATTTAGTGATCCACTGGTATAAATCAACTTGGAAGGAACAAAACAATATTTCTTTTATCTGTGTGTATAGATATCTGTCCAACCACTTTTCTTTCATCAATTGTGGATTTATGTTTTATTGCACCACGAATTCGTGGATCTTTCTATCCAACCAATCTTCAATTTCATTCTTAGTTAGATTCTAGTGATGTGACATCACACATCTCTTTTGTACAAGTCCCAGTAATGGAACCATTTGTTGGCTTAGGGGGTCCTAACCCAGGTTTAGAGTTGAGTTTATCCAAAGAAATCCCTACACTATTGGCCCTTTCGGCATCAACCCATGGAGCACGGAATAAAGTCTCACCCGAAGCAGTAAGGGGGGGATGTTGGAACTAAGTTTCGCAGCTAAAGCTTAGTGTAATGTCATTTTATGCCCTAATTCTACCTTCATGCAGATCGATAAGCCTTTTAGGGCTTATCGATATACTTATCTTAATCATCCTCTAGACCTTCGCGAAGGTCTACGACTATCTTTCACAGACCCTAAACATGTGAGTTAGCCACTTACATGCTTCTGTAATTACTTCTACTTCCTTAGTTACCCATATCAGCTTAGGTGCATGATAACTTTAACATACATTAAGATATTCTTCATGTAAATAGATAGTATTACTTGCATTCATATAACAATGTAAAATATGTAGATTCATGCATCAATACAATATTAAATCATAAACCCATTATTCATCATAACATAATCACATTCATACATAACATAAGTAAATGGAAAAAATAGAGATATTTTCAGAATAATATTCTTTATTGATAATTAAGATCTTCTTACAGACTCAAACTACCCTACGCACTTAGTTGCAGGGGTCCACACAACTCGCTGCAGACTCTACTCTAGGCCTCTGCCCACACAGCTGGAGAGCCTCTCTTCTACTCTAAGACTCTTTGCTCTTAGCTCCTACTGACCTATTACATTCACCTTCATCATCAAAACTACTTAGAACTACCTTAGACTCTCTAGGACTCTACTTTTTATACAACCCCATGGTCGCAGACCATGGGCAGATCTTCTAAGATGACACAACTTACATAAAAAAAGGGTGAAACCGTTTTCGACGCTTTACCATCTACGTGCTCTGCGACCAAAATTTGCAGAGACTTTATACTTTATATACAAAAACTTGGTTTTTCAGCCCCAACACTTAGGCTTTTAGCCCCCAAAATTGACTCTAGGGGACCCTGTCCCAACACAATCCCACCCATTCAACACACTCACCAAGGCGAAGGCAAGAAGAAATTTCAACTGGAGTTGAACATGTAGTTGACAGTTGATGCACATGACCACCAGCACACACTAGCAGATCAAGACAAACACTATGCATCAGTGTGTCTCTGGTTTGGCCACACAAAGAAGACCATGCACATGTTAGCAGACAAGTTGGATGGAGGAGCCACACCAATGCACCAAGTTGCAACAGAGGTAGGAGTTCACTTTAGCAAGATGTCACCATGGAGTGCATGCTCACCATCACAGACGACAAAGATTGGCATCAGCTCACCAACTTCACCATCACAAGCATGTCAAAGAGTTGGTCTCACCATAATGGACTAAGTGTTAGTGATGTCTTGCATGGCTTTCTCAAGCCATTTTTTCTCACATGAGCACATGTGCATTGTAATGTAACATCTTGTCAAGTGGAAGTTCAAGTGTCGATAGTTGGATGTAACCGTCATAGAGTAGATGAAGAGTCGTGAGGGTAGATGAACTGTCACAAAGGGGAACATCAAGGGTCACCCCACCCTTTTCTATAAATAGAACCTCATAACTCATTGCAAAGGCTTTTGGTCAGCCAAGCTTTTGATAATACTATATTGGAGAGAGATTGGACAGTATTGTAATGAGCCTTGGCTTCACTGCATAGAGCTAGTATATCTCTTTGGAGGAGCAAGAAGTTGTGGCTATAACATTTTGCTATTGGAACTAGTGGTTGGACATGGATGTATTGTATGATTGGAACTTACACTTCTTAATATAACATATCCAACACATTTCATTCATATGTTGTATTGTATTCTATGCTATTTGGTTTACTCTAAATGATATATGTATTTGTTTGCTTAAGCATGCATGAATGGACTATTATGTATAAGTATGTATGAATCTTTTTGAAATGTGTTGTTGATTTAACCATTTCTTTGGATTGCTTGCTAACTTTCTTTCCATCTTGTGATGCATCTTCACTCGTGTGTTCCCTTCCAAGATGTCTACTATTACAGGTTTCCAAGGGGCGCACTCATCTTAATCCCCGTGTGTTAGAACCTCTCATGCACCTTCCTTGACTCACTACAGTCGTCACACCCTCACTACCAACAGATCTATATTACTTGCCTCTGTGCAAAATCACAGTCAAGGCATTGCTATACGACCCACTGCTGGGACTCCTACACCAAACGGTCTGAGGTCTAATTGGGACTTCCTACTGGGTAGATCCCCTTACATATTTGTAGGTCCAACACCGTCAACACAACCTTAGATATCCAAATTTACATATTCATCTGATTCTCTAAGAAAATGGGAAATACAAAATTTCTTAAGGTAAGGGGAATTACAACAAAATCCAAAAGTTCTTGAAAAAAATATTCCAAACTCGAACCTCGATCCTTTAGTAGATATGACACATAGGTATGTAGCCCACTCTTAAGTAGTTTCATCATTCCTTTCATAACATTATGAACTTATGAGTATTTTAGATGTATTATAGTCCACAGTCATAGAAATAAAGAAAGTGTGCAAAAATTCATATCTTATAACAACATTCATAAGGTAAATATCTACCAACACAATCCATGTATACACTTATATGAGAGCATGTAAAGTAGCATATAATTGATGAATATGGAAGCATCTCCATGGTGATACTAGTCATTAGAATCATAATGATACAGGATATTAACTAGTTTTGAATGTAACAATAATTTTCATGCATTCAAACATGAATATACAAGATATATTATCATAAAAAGGTTGTCATATCATATGATTAAAATATGGATAACCTTAGTACTTATCTTAATGTGATATAATCATTGGAAATTGAAGGAGGGACTTCAACTCTCCACCCAACCATAAGCGTAGAAAATATTAAGGATGAAAATTAATCTTAAAGCTTAAAAACCTTGGTGAATATTACCAGTCCATAATATACAAATTATAAAATGTTTGGCCACAATTGTGTAAAAATATTCAAATTTCTAATGATTTTATATAATATCTATAAAACCTTTGGCAATTTTTAAGATAAAATGATTCTATACTGTAAAATTTGGGCGAATGTGTTTTAGAAAAAAAGGAATTGGTGAATCATGTTTTTGCAAAAAGCATGGAAAATTACCCCACTTGTTAATATTTTACCCAAAATTTTTCTTTAACTTTAGGCCAACTACAATCCAAATTTTATTTGTAGTTAGCCACCTCTGAGCCAAGTCCAAATTATAAGGGAATGCTTTCTCAAGGGAAAATTCACACCATTATCTTAAGTAAATACCCAAAGGTGTAGTTCACTATCCATGTGGTTGATTAACTCTCCTCTAATAGTAAGCACCATAGTGACTCATTTATTCTCTTCATTCCATTCACGGGGCTTCGCCCATGGTCTAGATGGAGTATTTCTTAGTCTAGGAGATTGAATCCATGGTCCATGTTTTTAATCTTCTACATTTTCATAGAAAGCACCACAAGGCTCTGCATTCCATTGTATATGTGGTTTATTAGCTCTCTAAAAAGTACCATAGTGACTAATATTACCCTGTCTAGGTGGTTTATCAGTTATACATCAAGCACCACAGTTATTCAAAGCAAGATCATGCAGAAAACAGTGAACTCATGAGCAATATTATGCAATTTTATGGATTTGGTGAGGGAAATTGGTTGTGGGAATTGTGCATTGTGCAGTTCCAACATCCAAGGTGGAAGACTGAGGCTTGAGACTGCACAATGCGCAGTTCAACCTGGGTAGTTATTGGGAGAGATTACACATTGTGTAGTCTAAGTGGCCAAGGTGGTAGACTCAGCCCTAGAACTACACAATGCTGATTTCGGACAACCTGTACTACGAATTGTGCGGTCTTAGAGGCCAACCTCTCAGCTTGAGCATCAAACATGCGCAATTCCCAGCTGGACAAGGTGAAATTTGGCCAAGGGAAAGTACAGATCTGCCCAATGAAAATATGGGAAACAAGACAATCTAAGTGATGATGTGATTTGAAGTGTAGATATGACTAAGTATATATGGATCAATGTTAATCAATTGTAGAAACTAAAAAAACAAAGGGAAAATCAAATATGTGAGGAGAGTCACCAAAACAACGACCATCAGTGAAGAAAAAGAAAATCAATGTGATACTTGTGAAAGGAAAATGACAAACTAAAACAACACTTCTACAATCTAATATAAGTTAAAATTCTAGGAACCATGAATAGAAACAAGAAAAAAAGAACTTACAAAACTGAGACGATAAAAAGCGATCGAAAAAGAAGCAAAAGACAATAAAAGCAAAACTCACCCAGAAAAGCGACGAAAACTCCACCGAAGGTTCCTTGATATCCTTGGTAATTCTATAGCTCTAAGATCAAATGTATAAATCAGATCTAGAGGTGTTAATTAAATAGATTTGAGCGAATTAGCATTTATGAGGCACATGCCTAAAATCAAGGAAAAAGTGACACTTCACGGAAATTTCTAAAACGAAAACTATGCCACCTTTTGGATAGTGAATCCCTATTTTCTAGGGATCTTTTTTCTTTTTTTTCCTTTTTTTCTTCTTCGAGAAACCTAACATGCACACTGCCATGAAAGATTGCACAATTCTAGGGAACTGGGTAGCTTTCTGACTCAGTGCATTGTGTATTTTTTTGAGCTCAAGGGATGGATTGTGTAATTTATGGGCTCATTGTTGGGCTACGATCCATGAATACACTTATTCTGAGCTCAATGTAGAGTTACATTCTATATTGTGCAATTCTAATCATCAAGTTTGGCTTACCCTCATGGATTAGATAGTTTCTAAAGGCAAGCTTATAATTGTTCAAGCATAGATGAAAAATAATAAGTCTTGATAAAATCATGAATACTTGATGTCAATACAATATAAGCTCATGTGGTTAGGAGGGAAGGCTCCAAAATAAAAGCATAGGAAAAAATTTGGAGGGTGGTTGGAGCCGCTACAACACTTGTCAACACATTGGTAGAACTCGAGCTCTTTATACAGGTCTTGTATCATGGAAAGCAGGCCTAAATATTCAAGAAGTATTGTTCAATTAATTGATTACCGTATCTTCTTTACTTAGATTTAGTTAAAGATATAGTTCCTACCATTTTCTTCATTGCTGACACACTAATAAAGCCAAGTCAAACTAAGTCTTTTTGATCGGGGATGAGGAGTATGTAGATGCACAAGTAAAAGAAATTGTCAGAGTCTTATTTTTCATCTCTAGTGTTGCTTTGCTGCTAGCAAGCCTAAACAATACCTTGAAAAAGTCACTTTAGGAACACAAACATTTCTCTGCTACCAATGAGCCTGGATAGTACCCTAGTGGAGTTGCTTGCTTCACAACCCTATGTAGGAAGCCTTTCTCTTCTTTCACCTTTTATTTTTTTTTTTATATTTTTTTCATTTTTTCTTATTCATAGAACTGTGCACAGACACTTATTTATTTCATGGGGTGGAAGAGGGATCCCGACTTTTTGAGAGCATAAGAGGTCTTTCTTGCATAGAAGGATATTTATATACACCTCTGGCATACTTTTTAAGGTTTTCCTCCCTTTCTTACTCTACTCGACTTAGTTGACATGGATTAACCAAAAATAGAAAGAGGCCAATTAGAGTAGGTAGTACTAGTTAAAGATTCAAGCATCATGATCCCACTTCGATTTTCTCCTAGAAGGAATGTATTTTCTATCAGAGTATCATCATCTAAAAAAATGCAAGATTCATGCAAAGAGAGGGAATAGATAGATAAGAAAGCATTGATAGTAGCAGAACTTCCTCTTAGACTTCACCATGCTTTCTCGGAAACCAAACACAGTCTCATGCAGAAGCTACACTATGACTAGAAAGAAAATAAAAGGAAAGAAGAGGAGAGGAAAGTAAATCAAAACAAAGAAAATTGAAGGAAATAAAAAATAGCTAAGAAAAAAACAACTACTCCTACTCCTAACCTAATAAGAGAATAGGCTATACTCATGTAAATTGAAATTTCCAGTGTAGCCACCAGCGCATTGGTTGGTCTATGTAAGTGAGGGGATTCATATCAAGAAATATATTCAAACATAAAAACAAACAAAAACTATAAGGAAATACAAAGCAAAACATTCGAAGTTTGAAAGTGCATGCAGGAAAGTATGAATAAATTGCACATTGAAGCCACTCTGAGGATGCATTATGGTGTTCAAGCACACTACACCTTGAAGACATGTAAGAGAAAACTTTCAAACTACGGAAATGGGAAAACATTAAGAAAGAGGAAAAAAAAATTTGCAATAGGGCTCGTCAGGGATGACTCCTCTAGTGACTGAGTGATAGGATCATACAATACAGATGGCAGATGTGAAAATTGTAAAAATATTGATTTTCAATGTGTTTGGTAGAGTCAATAAGAGCCTTCAATGATTCAACATTGTTCTGATCAGATGTGGGAATGACCTCAAGACTACAAGAACCTGACATAACCATCAACTCAGGCTAAAGTTCCTTGATAGCTTGTGGAATTTCCTACTCATCAGAAGATGAATCATCAAAGATCGATGGCTTGGAAAAATCAACAGTGAAGAAATGAGATTCATGACTAAATGAATTGGTGAATAGATCACGACAACCACAATACAAAAGTTCAAGATAAAAAATAGAGGCATCCTCATGATTATATGGTTTGTGAAGAGGGGAAGATTGAAAATAAGACATTTCAACGCCTATGTTTTCATAATCATGAGATGGGATATTGGGAAGATCAAGAATATAATATTTTTCCTCTTTGCACTTAGATGAAAAATTGACATTCCACGGGTTCTAAGAGTGATTAAAAGTAGTAGTAGCATCACAAATTAAATTTTCTTGAGATTCAACAGGAATGATAGAATCATGGAAAATGTCAGGATAATGAGGGAGAGATGCAGAAGGAGAAGAATCATCCTCTAGTGTAGATTCTTGTTCAGATGTTGGCTCCCACACAGAATCATTGTAAATTATATTACAAGTTGATTGTGTAACTCCAACTCCATCTAGAACTTGATCCTCATGAACACCACAACGAAAGGTTTAAAACAGGTGAAAACAATAACTCACAATCTAGAGGACCAAAGGAACCAAAGGATGGAGGATGAGGAGATAACATTTCATCACAACCTTTAGATTCATTATCGAAACCTACACTGAAATTCTAAGTATGTGGGGTGGGAGAGGATGGTGGTGGTAGATCAACAAATGAATTCTCAAGCTCTCCCACCTCAACTTGTGGAACTCGAGTTGCTTAATGAGAAGGGGATGGAGGATCACTTGGAACAAAAACTTCATCCGTCGTGGATTTAAAAGCTCTAATACCGAGGTATGTTGGGAGACTTTGGAAAGTTCATGTTCATGTAGATTATTCGAAATGTGAACAAGAAATTGATATTTCTCTAGAAAAAAAGGCCAATCAAATTCTTCTTCATGAAATTAAAAGAAAAAATGAATGAAACAATCATGAAAACCCTCAAGAGATTCATCAGGTACTTTTGGTAAACACATAATTTTATATACCACAGATTTATGATCATACACATCAAAAGCATGGAACAGTTCAATGGAAAGATGTTCAAAAGAGTGTATGGAGGAAAAAGGAAATGTGTTACACCATTCCCTTACACACCCTTCGAACATGAGAATGAACAACCTACAAGCAACATCATTGCAGTAGATGTTGTGTTTCAGGAAAAAATCAAGAAAAAGAGAAGTATGCTCAAAGAAGGTTGTTTCACCCTTTCCATTGAATTTCATATCTGACAAGTCATCAACAATACTACCAACACTTTTAGATTTGTGATTCTATAAAAACGTGTCAGGGTTTTGATTTGGGAGGAAGCCGGGAATGAGTGCGAAAATTCAAACAAACTTCATGGGTTCATCTTGTCATCTAGCCCTCCTTCTAGCACTGGAAATGTTGACGTTGTTGGACCTGCCAACATTCAATGGAGCTCCCCAATATGAAATCCCAATGATACCTCATACTGTTCGGTATACGATCCCATACAAATATGCTAGCCGGTCGTCGATGAAATGGTTGTTAATGATATGCCTTGGTTGTGAATATGCATAGAGTGATGTACGGTGAATTTGGCGAGATAAAGTGTGTAACCCTATGGAAAGTCAAGTGTGATGCATGAATGTTCCAACACATGAAGGGAAAAGAAGTGAGACCTTTAGAAGCCTGTAATAGTACGCAGCTTGAAAGGAGCACACAAGCATAATTAACATCACACTCTAATATGAAAAATAGTTCACAAGTTAACACTGATGAAATAATACAACAACAAACATTCAACAAGATTTGTACCAATGCAAACGAAATATTTCATAAACAAAAGCGTAAGTTAAATAACATACATTGAAAATACAACAAGAATATTCCTATTATATTCACAACATATGCATGAAAGTGTGTCATCTCTAAGATTTTAATAAAAGTGAAAATTCCAATCATACATACACCATTGACAAACCACTAGCCCCAATAGCAGAACATGAAGTCAACAATACCTCCTCCTCCAAATAAGTATACTCCCTCTATGCTACGGAGAAGCCAAAGCTCTCACAAAACTCCCAAGCTCCTATCTAAGCTTAAGCCTAGCCAAAATCTTGGCTCCCAAAATCCCATTACATGAATTATGGGGATATATTTATAATAAAAGGGATGACTCTTCACATTCTCGTTTGTGACTCTTTGACACCCCTCATGACTCTTCAACTTCTTTACAAAATGACTCATTACATTACATCAAGAATCTTCACATTCCAATATTGGCACTTGGCATTCCATGTTACAAATTAATTACAAATAATATTACATTTTACACTCATACTCACATAAGACAAAATAGGGTAGAGATAACTTGACAGTATAACAAGACAAAACACTATGACGCATGAGTTTGGGGAAAATTTAGCTCAATAAATTCCACTTGATGTTTCTCGGTCACATATCGGTGCCAAGCTTTGTACTATGCGATGGCATCCCCAAACTATGTGATAGTGTCTACATGGAAGTGTATTACAGCCTTCATAGCATCTAGTTACAATGATTTGTAACCAATTTGAACTTCCTTCTTGAGCAAGAGAAATGTTTTTCTAACTTGGATAGGACCACTAATGTAGTTTTGCATGTTCTTTTTGTTTAGCTCCAAATATTCCTTAGTGAAAAATTGTCTAAGCTACTCTAAGTATTCGTTGATCTCCTGCCTAACCTAGTTTGTGGGTTTTTCTTGGGTGAGCAAGCCAAATGATGGGATCTTGTGTGAGTTCACTAAGAAATCCAAGATTTTGTATAACCATACATATGAGGCCTAAATTCCACTAATGAATGAGGTGAGCTACTTGTTGTTCTAAATCAACATTTAGAGTCTTACTTTCCCTAGCTCTACCTGTTGCATCATTTTCTTTCCCAATTCAAGTGGTTCCCTTTGTATCACATTCACCATCCATTCGTAGTAGCGATGGTAGTTTGTACATTCCTGAGAGTTTTGACAAAGTATTTTCTCTGTTGCTGCAATCCATGCAAGTGCACAACTACCTTATTTATGCTCACAAGGTCCTCATAGAGGTTCTTAATGGTCTCTCCAAGTGTCTATACTTCACCAAGTATTGCTGCTCTCATCTCCTCCAAGTAGATTTGTGCAAAAGCTATGTTCTGATCTATTGTGTGGATATGTTCTACCTCTTTCCTAACAACTTGTAAGTCCTGTGTCAATTTCTTATTCTTGGCTATCAAAAGCTGAGTGTTTTACCTTGCTGCAGCTGCGAAGGACAATTTGGCTTCAGAAATGGCATCAAGATTCTTCCTAGTGTCTACCACTATCACCCTTTCTCTAATGAATGTAGGTGAGGAAAGTTCTTCTTACGCATTTGTACAATATTGTTCTAAAGTTAATCATACAAATGATTGTACATTTCCATGACCATATCATCATCGAGAGGAACAACTTCCTCTTCCTCTCTTGGAGAAAACTCTACTGTTGGAGGTAGTGGAGACTAAATGGTGACCTATTTTGTGCTCAACATCAGATTAACATCCTAATTCTATGGCCTTGGTTCCTCCTCCATGTTGAAAATCTCAGTCAATTCTTCAATGTGTTGAGCAAGCTCCCGAACCTACATATTTCCTCTCTCCTCTTCTATTACTAGTCAGTTATGTTCTTCTCCTTCAGCTAGTTTATGTGTTGTTTCTTCTACTATTGTGCCTCACCTTTCTTCTTCTTCCTGCTTCTACTTCTCTTATTTTTCTTGCTTTTGCTTTTCTTCCTCAAATCTCCTCCATTGTTCTTTTCTCTTCCTTCATTCGTTTCTCTACATCCTTTGTTTCCTCTTTGCCTCAATTATTAGTCGCTTTCATAATAGTTGGATCTTATTTCATCTTGTGGCTTCTTTCTCTCCCTGGAATTTGAGAAACCTTTCTCTTTCCTTTATCTTGCATAGGGTTTCTTCCTTCTATTGGCATTATTTTTAGAGTTGTTTTCTTTTGTGAAGTGACCGGTGAATTTACTGCTAAACTGACTCGCTCACGGGGTTTGGAGGCATTATAAAAATTCTTCCGTGAATCTTCCTCGAGCTAATGAAATCTCTCATTGATCCATTGACAATTTATTTTCGCACAATGGTCTTGGAAAATACTATGGGGATCATACCGATTAAATTCTCAGATACTGCATGCAAACTTCTCTATGGCCTTTCCTTTAGTCTTCACGACTTTGGGACTCTTAATCTCATACAATCCAAATTTCATAGGAAGAGTTGGCCATGGCACTTTCTTCTTCATTTGCAATCCTAATGATAACCTTGTGGAGAAATGATATGAAACTTCTTGCATGACAACTTGTCGATGGCATACCTTGGCAAAATATGTGATGAATTTTGACTATCAAACAATCTAAGGAAGGTTCCATTTGGTGAGGCAAACCAATTTTTGATCTCTGATATTGCTTCCATTGCTCCACATGACATGCAAATCAGTTATTCCTCAAAGATAAACTTATATAGCGAATGATAAACTGATCATTTAACTTCTCCATTACTCCTTGATGGATACAATTTGAGAGAATATTTCCATAGACATAGACAGAAGGGTCTTGTGGTGTACAAGTCCAGTCCATGTTAGGAAATCCATTATGTGCACAGAGCACATCTAGTAAATACATGGACATATAGAAAATTTTTCGCTCACCCTTTGGAGGATTTCAGGCATGTGATACATGGGCTATCAACTGTCGAGCCAACAAATATGACCAGTTGAATGGCTTCCCCTCATTCACAACCTGGTTCAATAACACTATCCACCCATTAGAAAAGGTCTCCATGCTCTCCTGACCATAGATTTTGCAATCTAAGATAACCAAGAGCTGGTAGGAACTCCTAAGATACTTTGTCTTGTATGAATGGCTAGGTGTACATCAAAAATTTGATGGCTCTTTCACCCATCGTTTAAAAATATATATTGTGCTCACATATTTTTTAGTGGCATAGAAAAATTAGTCCATGAGTGTTTCTGGCTCGGGAAAGTGATAAATAAGTTGTTAATCTCCTACTAGAAAACTAGCAAGATTATATCTAGTGGAACTAATCAATGTCATGGTCTTTCCATCAATATGTGAAATAATCCAGCGAATGACATCTATAGATGGGAAGACTTGATATCTATATGCAATCCTGTATAATCATGATTGTTGAACACTGAGGTATACATGTCATTCCTCCATATCTTCCTTGAAGCTCTTTTCTGTAAAAGCTTCCTTAACTTTATGCCATGTTAGATATGACCCATTTTCCACAAACAATTGAGTGTTTGCATATACTTGTGTTTTCTCAACAGCTTTCCTGGTACTACTTTCAGTGGTATCTTTTGAAGAATCTCTCTTGGGTGCCATGGTAACAATGAATGCTAGAGAGAAGTTCTCAACAAGTGTGGTACCCGGGGGAGGGAAAAGACACTCATGGAAAGAAAACATTAGCTTTTGAAAATCTAATAAAAATTGTAAAACTTGTAAAATAGTAAAATTTAAAATTTTTGCTATGCAAGGTTTTGAGTGAATCACCATACCTTTCAAATTTTGATCTTTTTGTGGTTCCAAAATTATTTTTCTACTCCATAACACTCCCAGTTTTTATCTCTTGAGAATGATCTCTCTATGAATTAATCCATAACATAAATTGTAAAAAAAATTATTAGTAAAATCAACAATAAAATTTAATTTTTTTACTAAGTAGGGTTTTGACTGAATCACCATACCTTTCAACTTCTGATATTTTACATAGGTTTTTTCTCCAAAGTATTAGGTTGTTGCACAATTCTCTCGGAACATCTCTCGTGCATTTTTTCTCACTTAATCTGAGCATAGGTGTGTTTGATAACAAAGAGAATTTGTGTGTTTACAATTAAAGTGCACTGAAATTGTCGAGGCACCAAATTTTATAAACGCACCAACATCATAGAATTACTTTTTTTTTCGAAATCCTAAAATGGTGTGGTTAACGTTTGAATGAAATAGTGTGCCTTGTATTTAAATGTGTTAGTGTTGTAATTATTGTAAGACAACATAGTATAATTCATTTTTATTTGTAAAAGCCTGGAAATAGGTGTGGACCAGTGTTGTTTTTAATTAAACACATCGGTGCTACCTTTTTTTTCTAAGTAGGTTTAATCTATTAATATGATACAAAAAAGGATTTACATTGAGGCCTGGCCTCAGAGGATCTGAGCATCATTCATCACACAGTCAGATTAACTAGCTTTGACTGCCCCAACAGAGGGGAAACCAGTACAAAAAAACATAAGTCCAAAAATAGCCCACGTAGGGGTTACTAGTTTGATCACAACACAACAGAAACATTTCAAACAAAACAAGACAGAGACAAGACAAAAATTGAACCAGAACTGCTTAGTCAACAAGACAAAACATCCACCTGGAAAACTTGACACCTGGCTATCAATCGTCTGGGGCTGGTTCCTCCATAATCGGACATGCGTACTTGTTCGAATCGTCATCCCTTCCGAAGCGCTATGTCCATGTGCTAGATGGTATCCCTCAATGCTGCATGCACCCACAAGCATTCCTGACGTGTCTCCACGGCGACTACTTGATGCCTGTGTGTTACTGAGCTTACCCTCCTCAACATGCTGACTGCCAGCCACTGCTTTACCATGCAGGGTGGCTCTATCTTCATGTGCTCTTTGATTACCAGTGTTGCCTCGACTCCTGCTACTTGGTTCTACTCTGTTCAAGTCATCATTGTGTTCGTCTAGAGGAGTTGGCGGCTCAATTTCTTCCATAAAGGTAATTGAAATGGTGGCTATGATTACTGGGCGATTCAGGGAGCTACGAAATAGAAATTGTGTGGTATGAGGAGCAGGATGCAGAGGTAGGGGGAAATTAGCAATGCATACCACCAAATCTCCTCATCCTGTGCCATGGAGCTAGGCTCTTCCTCTTTCGTTATGGGTGTCTAGGTAACGCCCAACGAAACTTAGCAGATTGGGGTTGTCAACTAAGGAAGCAGGGGAAACTGAATTGGGGATGGGCATTGCAGGTGAGCGAGAGCTTCCACTTCTAGTGCCACCTCTCCTACTTCGCATATGGTGACTAACCATGGTGGGGATGAAAGCAGGGGTTGTAGCAGTGGGAATGGTGGAGGAATTGATAGAGGAACGACGTAGGGAATTGACAGAGGAATTGTGGACCTTAGCTAGATTGTAGAGGCAGGTGTGGGAATGCTCGAATCCATTGCTTAGGTCAATGCAGCTTAACAATCAGCATCGACTACCTATTACAGTGCGTACATTAGGCTCTCCAGCCTGCAGAGGACAAACACAATGAATTAGGGGGGGAGGAATAACAGAGTATTTTGTAGGCTCCATTGTTATGTGAGAATTGGTTCTGTCTCGGCCTGTGCATTCGTTAGATGGCGCCTGCAAGGTGCCTTGAATGCAATTCAGATTGGCATGGGGAAAGTTGCAGGGGGCCATGTGGCCAACCCATCCGTCGCCTTATCGTCTTATCATGTTAATGATTGGGGTAATCGCCTACATCTGGGTCATCGGTGCTGATTTTTACAAGAGCACCAATATAATATAATAATATATTATATATATTATATATATATATATATATAAATATATATATATTAGATAGATAGATAGATAGATAGATAGATAGATAGATATTCTATATATGCTATATATAATCAAAGTCCTTCATGGAGTTCTTCCTTTCCATCTCCAATAAGTTCAAAATTTATTTATATTTCAATTTTCTAATTGATTTTTTTAATCCATGTCAATTTGAATAAAATTGTATCTAAACTTGCAAGATCTTGATTCATAATCAAGTTTAGATGTAAAAAACATTCCTCCATTTCAAAAACAATGGAATCTCTTATCGGGAGAAGCATATCGCAAGCAGTTGGTAGATGAAAATGGATAGCTAGTTCACCTTTCCAATTGGAATATGGCATATTCCTGTCACAATCCTGGATCAATAATGGTAATAATTGTTTGGTATAATGTAATTTCAACGAACCAATTTCATTGATGTGCTTATCAATATTATTGATGTACTAATGTTCAAGTTTTTTAAAATTAGGATTCTAGTGATGATGAGCGACGCACCTACCATCTTCCAGTGCACCCCACAACAATGCCAAATGAAGAGAAGGTTTCATTAAAAGCAAGGCTTAAAGAATAAGTATACAAAGAATGGTTGAATCAACCACCTATACAATTCCCACTGCGTCTAGATTCATGAATTAGGAGTAACTACACAAACAATAGTTCTTCATCACAAGTTGGCAATCGAGGAAATCAAATAGAGATTGGTATGGATGATTACTTATGGGATACGACTACCATGGAGGTAATGTTGTTAGATGCATTCCAGAATGATGAGCTAGGTGATGATGCTCATATCACTAATACCTTATTCAAAAGCTTGAAACCGTCTTCTACCACCACTCTCTTTAGACCTGGCAGCAAGTCAAAGTCTACTCAGTTGGGGACAATGACGTTGTCATACAACTTGAAAGAAAATTTGGCATGTCAAATGCGTTTTCTCAACAATTTGAAGTAATTCACCTGCATGAACAGTCAAGTCCCTTATATTTTGATAAATATTGTCACACAATCAACATTAAAAATGGTCAATTTTACGAATGTTAAATATTGACATTGTAAAATTATATTCACTACCAACTACAAGCTATTCAAACATAAGGTTCTTCCAAGTGATAATGTATTGTCGAGTAGCTGCAAATAGGTAAAGAAAATGTTGAAAATGTTGGTTGTTGAGTACAAATCGTATCAAACATGTATGAATGATTGTATTCAATATAAAGAAGAATATGTAGACAAAGGAATATGTCTAAAATGTGGGCATGACAGGTACTGCAAATAAAAAAATAGGAAAATCACATCATCCTCCCATAAGATATTGAGGCACATACTTATAATCCCAAGGATTCAAATGCTCTTTTGTTAACAATAATTATAGCTATGTTGCAGGGATGGAATGCCTCACACATAACTGAGTCAGGAGTTATGTGAATCCAAACAGATTTAATAGCCATGAAGCATATAGAGGATACATGGCCTAAAAAATTAAGGGATGAATTACAAAGTTTGCAACTCAACATATCCATGGATGGCTTCAACCCATATTCCCTCCAAAATACCAACTAATCAATTTAGCCTATAATAGTGATCAATAACAAGATCCCCCCATGCTTTTTCATGAAGAATTAACATCTTATGTTGCTTCTCATAATCCCTGGTAGAAGACAAGTGAAGAATATGGATGTCTACTTACAACCTTGGGTAGATGAGTTGAATGAAATATGGCAAGGGATACATGTGTACAATGTATCAATACCCATCAGAACAAAAATAAATTTTACGTTGTAAGGCATATATGATTACACCATACATGACTATCTAGGCTTAGGAGTCTTCTCTAGTAAATTATATTTTTATTGATTTTTTTATGTACATAGAAATATCATTTCAAATATTAATTTAATTTGTTGCAAATATTTTGATACTCATGGTCACTAACGTGTGCTTTATACAATAATTTCATAGGTCTTGTAAGAAAATGGTATCATGGATGTTAATGTTGTGGACCTTCTTTTAAGGCTAGAAGGTTCAACCACCTATGAAAGCTAGTGTATGACTGCTTGAAGGTATTCCTCCCAGAATAACGCCCTTACAGAAGAGACATCCAATTTCGATGGTAAACCAGAGACAACCCAAAGGCCTACAATAATGACACTAGTTGAATGGATTAGAGCATATGACAGAGAGAAGAAGAAGGAATTTTCATAAATGTTTGATTCAAATGGGGATCCTATGTTCGAGGCTCTAGAATTCTTTGACACCTATGTTGAGAAATTTCCCATTGGGATGAATAAGAATTTTTTCTTTTATGAGCTCTCATATTGGGATCATCTTAATATTTCCCACTTACTGGATCCCATGCATATATTTAAAAATGTTTCATCTTCGTTATGGAGGCACATATCATCGAAATAAAATGACACATTAGATATTAGGAGAGATCGTATTTCTTCAAAAACTAAAAAGAAACATTGGCCAAGACAAGAAAATAGATGAGAGGTCGGTCCCTCTTGGTCTTTCAAAGAAGTTGATGTCCCATGTATTTGAAATAAATATGATCTTTCTTTGGAAAAGGAAGTTATAATGAATGTGAGGGTGCCTTCCTTATATGGGTCTTCACTATGGTGTTGCTTCACTATGGAAGACTATTTGTCGGGGTTGAAATTGCATGACCATTTGAACCTTCTAAGAGTATGTATGTCAAAAAAATGATTTTTTTATTTTTATTTTTATTTTTTAATTTTTATGTAATGGGATATTTTATAATAATTTTATATATAATTTACTATTTACTATGCAGTGTCATTATCCTCTTCTCATGCATGGGTGTGTGAATCATGACTTCCCCCAAGACCTACAATGTGCCATATTTAAATTATATTCATTTGTTCATTGGATCATGTCAAAAGAGATTCATATGGCTATCATTCCACAGTGGCACCAAGAGATAGCTGAGATTGCTTGTATGTCTAAGAAGGAATTATCGACGAGTTTCATGGACTTGCAGGTTCATCTTCTAACTGACCTAATATATGAGGTTCAATTAGTTTGGGTGGTTTCTTGTCATTGGATGTTCTTCTTAGAGAGACACATGAAGAAATTGAAAGGTTTTGTTCAACTAAGGGAAAAACTAGAGGGGTCTATGGCAGAGGAGTATTTATTGTATGAGTCTTTCTATTATTCCAGTGAGTACATCAAGAAGATCGACAACACACTAGGTGCGGCGATTTGGGACAACGAAAGGGATGAAGAAAAAATATAAGGGGAGCTTCTCCAAACAAATGGAAAGAGGTGCATGATAAAAGGTAAGTTTATTATCATTTTTCAAATTTATACATAATAAATATTCACACTGAACTTCATATTAATGAATATTTTGATCTCATACATACTATATAGTTTAGTTTGATTTCATCAACAAATTCATTCTTTACAATACAAGAGCAACACAACCGTGGGTCACATTGTGTGTGCAAAAGAGGAGAGAATGGGGCAGTGGAAGGAAAGAATTCAAATGGTTGAATAATAGAAGTGTGCATTATCCCAGTCATTTAAAAGAAAATATGTCAATGACATGCCCTAATAGTTGAGTTATTGTTAAAGGCAGAGAGAAATACAATGCATATGGTCATTACCTACGTGTTGAAGAGGATGCGCTAAATATAGGGATTGGGTGCAACAACTCGGTAATAATCTCTTTCTGTACATTTTAAACTTCATACTGCACCTTTGAATTGTAAGAAGTATATTTTATATTTTTAATTATCTTTGGTATGTTAGACACATGAAACTATGATTTTTTCACTTTTTTATAGGTACATTTGTTCCCATCTATGTGGGCATATAGACATCATTTTCACACGGAGGACGTTGAGGATGGATGCATGACACAAGACTATGGAGTGGAAGTCAAGTTTGACCAATATTTTCATGCTAGCCACCAGAATCAAAACCTAATATAGGGGACATTAGGTTAGGTCGGAAAGATACAAGAGATCATTTAAGTGGACTTATCTCCATTCCAATGTGTTATTTTTAGATGCAAGTGGTGGGACACCTTTGATTGGAATAATGTAAAGGAATATTGTGATAGTGGGATGATACCTATCAACTCTATAAATATGTGGCATGAAGCTAGGGAGCCTTATGTTTTCCCCAAACACTGAAACTAGGTGTTTATTTAGCGAGAGGTGTTAGATAAGGATTGGTGGTTCGTATTAAGGCATGACCCTAGATCACAACATATTTTTTAGAACAAGAGTGTTATCATGCCAAGAAAGGAAGATAATCATAGTGATGACAATGTAGAGTGATATGTATTTGTGTTATTTCATCATTTATACTATTGTTGGATGTTTTTCTTCTATATTTTTCTAATCACATTGTTTTTTTTTCTTGTTGGAATTTTGATAAATTTGTAAGATTCAAAAACATTTTTACATGTTTTTTTTTCGCAATGGAAACATGTTAACACTTAAAAATAAGTATTTATAGTTGTCTAATTTATAATTTAGAAATCAAAATTTTAACATATTTGTTTAATTTGTTTAATTATAATTTACAATAGACTTCTTCTATAGGCTTTGGATAGAGACCAGGATGGATCAAAAGGTTGTACTTCTAAGAATGAGTTGTGAATTTATAACTATATTTTATTAATAT
Organism: Pinus taeda; assembly: GCA_000404065.3. Taxonomy (NCBI): domain Eukaryota; kingdom Viridiplantae; phylum Streptophyta; class Pinopsida; order Pinales; family Pinaceae; genus Pinus; species Pinus taeda. Next base: position 36,720 of record APFE031678206.1, on the reverse strand, counting down.
ATCAATCTAAATATACTCATATTATCTCCTTTTTTAAATGACTTTGTGAGTATCCATCCGAAATAACTCACAAAGTGATAAAAAATGAAGGAAAATTATATTTGTGTTATATATGTGTACTAAAAGCCCTACTACAACCATTGTCAATTTTTTTCAATATAGTAAAATAACCTCCCTTATTTTCACTATGTAACATATCTCCATAAATATAAATGCAGTTTAAAACATGTTGTATAATATCCATGACATTAAGGGATTCAAGGTCACATTTATCCTTCTCAAATAGGAAAATGAGAAGAATATAACCAAAATGAGAAAATTGTGAATATAGAAACAACATTGAATATTTATTCTAAATTTATATACCTATTGGTTTATTAATCAGCTCACATGTTTTTTCTTCTTTCTTATTTCAAAATCAATTTAAATAATGTAGTGATAACTCTATGAGGACTTTAACAATGAAAAAATGGTGTATTAATATGTACGATTAAATTCTTGACATGAGAGGTAAAGGCATGTTTACTATATTTAAATTCCATTTCTTGGAACATTAGTAAACTATCTAAAAGGACGTCTTCTGCAAGTATAAAATGTTGATTACATGTTTTTATGGACCATAAGAGAAAGAAATGGGCATACCTAGATGCATGAGAGGTTTTAATTTTTTCTTCATGGATAATGGAATAGTTTTGACTTTTCTTCTTAATGGTAATTATAAATAAAAGTTGAATTAATAAATATGTTATGTCTAAGAATTAAATGATAAATAATGTGATGGTGATAAAGAGGCATTTGTTTGAATTTCTTATAGACTTGGTGATGAATTTTTCTTTTCTATTTAGATTATGTAAAATAAATATCTAATTTTATGTATTTATAACTAAATTATTTAAAGTAGGCATGTCTTTATCATTGTGAACATGTTGTAATATTATCTAGGAGAAATGTTTTAGTGACTATCTCATGGTACACATGTGGAAAAAATAATATATCTTGAGTTGTTCATTAAGAAATAATCAAATATATTATTTGTCAAAAATTTATATCTAACATAGCATGATTTTTGTATTATTTAGCTCATATTTGTTATTAAAAATAAATAAATTTAAACAACAATAGAAAAAGATTTAATCTCTTTTAGTGATTCATAAATTTGTGATTAAGATGGATCTATAGTGTTTTTATATCTCTATATATAGATCAACCATAGTGTATTTTTTATTGTTTAAATTGTATTTTTGAATACTTTATTATTATTATTATTATTATTATTATTATTATTTTATATTAAAAATTAAATGAGCTATACATTTTCCTCTTATTGAGAACAAACTAAAATATTTTACCTTTAATTATTTTTCCTTGTGAGTATTGAAATATTTTACTTTAATTAGGTTAGAATGAATATGAATGAATTATTTAAAAATTAAGGTAGCTTGTCGGAGGTTCTAAGGCTCCACAAAGAGAGTGACAGAGGGTAACAGGTAACCATGGAGGCACAGGGAGGAGGGAGCTCCACTCCCTCCTATAGTAATGTGGTTTCAAACAGAGGAAGAGCAGGGAATAAGAACAAGCCGCCACAATGCTTGGAGGTCAAGGCAAAAAAATTTGAAACTCAGAAGGCGGAAGGCATCAAAACCCATGTAGAACAAAGGATCCACGAGGAATACCGACAAGAGGAGAAAGTAGAAGATAGAGGTCATGGAACAGAGAATAGAACCAAGTTGGGGCCCTGTAAACCCAAGACCATAACTAAATTTTTGGTTATATTGAATGATCCATCTCTGCAAGAGCACAGGGATCACATGGAAAACTATGCCATTATATGCAAGTTTATGGGAATCTTGCTGTTAGAGAAAGCGTTGTACACTTGGATAAAATACAACTGGAAACCAAAGGGGGGTTAAATATACATCTTAGATCGAAAGGTTTTTTTACAGTGGTGTTCACGAGCATGGAGGACAGAGACATGATTTTTGAAGGAGGACCATACTTCTTTGCAATTGTTGGTCTCTATATGTAGCCATGGATGATGAAATTTGTGATAGAACGAGAAACCTTCACTTCAGTACCGGTATGGATTAGACTCTACTCCTTACCTTTAGATTACTGGATGCCAAAGTATTTAAAAGCTATAGGCAATAAATTAGGTCATTTCTTAAAGATTTCATAGGCAACTCTACAAGGAAAATATACCTCCTATGCCTGTATATGTGTGGAGATGGAACTTTTAGGAGCCCTTCTAGATGAGGTCATAGGACAAAGAGATGCCATAATCCTGGAGAAGTTATAGCTTAAGGTTCATCTCCCATAGTGTTCTATGCAGATCAACAAGAATACCTTAATAGAAAAGGCTTTCTGGCAACCCCCTTCACAAGGTTTTTTAAAATTTAACATAGATGGAGCCTAAAAAATGAATCCGGGAGAAGCAGGTTATGGAGGGGTCATGAGGGATGAGAAAGGAAACATACAGGTCATCTTCCACATTTATCTAGGAAAAGCAACCAAAAATATGGATGAGCTCATGGCAATGGAATTATGCTTGGAAATATTGCTCAAGTACAACATACATAATGTCATCATTGAGGCTGACTCGGAATTAGTCATTAATTCGGTGATGAGGATAAATGCTGGTGCAACACTAGATAAAATCTTAGGACACTGGTGGCTTCTGCAAGTCTAACAAAGAATCCAATCACACCTAAGAGTGCTAAGAAATATTAGGTTGGCGCATGTCAGCAGAGAAGCCAATAAAGTAGCAGACTGGCTTGCCAATGAGGGGGTTTGAAACAAGCATATCAACTTGTGCTGCTGGTGGGGGGAGGTAACGGATGACAAGATGAAGGAGGAATTCTCATCTTGGGCCCTCATCGACAGATAACATTATCAAAACAAATCAAGAGACATAATTTTACTGATGTCAATGAAGAATAAGTTCACATCAGATAGTTTATCAAAGCATATGCACTGTCGGTTCTCTAAGGGTGCTTGTGGAAGCAAGAACAAAGGTAGAAATCGAGATAGGAGATATCTGCTCAAAAGGAGAAGTGATGAGAGAATGTGCTACCAAGATGAATGCCACAGAGTGCCAACACCAATCCTAAGGCATTCCATGCAGGAGGCCACTTTTCTGGATATGTCTTCATTGTGCAATGCATTGGAGGTCAAAGGAAAAGAAAATCGGGGTCAAAAAATGCTCAAGATTTACCACCTGCATTGGGTGCCCTATGACTCGGGAGTTGTTTTCTTGGAAGACAAGCGATGCCATTTAGCAAGCGGCACGTGGTGGTGGGGGAAGATTGATTACTGCCTTCATCGTTGGGTAATCTGCGACTGGATGTGCGGTCCGATTTGGATTGTGGTTGTCAGATCTAGAGGAAGAAGATCAACGGCCACCTTTTGGTGTGCAAGTTTGTGGGCCCGAAAGGATAAAACTACTAATGGTTTACCACCTTCATTGAGCACCATCCAAACCAAAGATGGTTTTTATGAAAAGCCAACAATTCCACTTAGGAAGCAACACGTGGCGAAGGACAGAAAAAGCAAATTGCCTTCATCGTGCGGTATTTAGCGGGCTTTTAAACCGTGCGATATGCACACCAGCCATTAGATTAGAAGGAAAAGATCAACGGTTAGCATTGATCGAGCAAATTAATGGATTTTATGTGGGCTTCACCTCTGCACGTGTTGATTTTTGACCGCTAGATAGGAAGAAGACAGATCAACGGTGGGTTTTGGGGAGCGGACTTTGGATCCACTTGCCCGCTTTCGGTTCTAGGGCAGTCTAGGCATTGTTTCTGTTTGACTATTGGAGGGTTTTATGGGTACTTTGGGTAACTTCCCTCTCCCTTTGTGGGCGTTTGTGCCTTTGTGCGTCTTTTGTAACTTGTGTAAATCATTTTTTACCTAAGTTAATAGAAGGATCGTCTCTTGCTTTAGCAAAAAATAAGAATATGAATGAATTATTTAAGAAAAAGAAAAATATTGATGGTAATTTTACAATTATAGTTTCAACAATACTAAACTTTGTAATTTAAAAAAAAAATCTTTGCGTTTTTTTTCTAAAGTCATTTTTAATGCAATTTCATATATAAATTTTGGATATAAGTTAACCAATACATAATCTATAATAAATATTATTTCATAAAAATAAACATCTTGATGACAAACATTATTTAAATTTCATCTAATATTGACATTCAAATTCACTACCATCATCTAATTATATGTACCTCTAGCACATATAAACTTCACTAGCTAGCACAAAAATCTAATAATCTAACAGAGCATCATCATTGTCATCACATCTAACAAAACAAAAGCATTATAATCTAACATTATGACCACACACATCCTCAAATTAATATACATCTCTTGTCAAATAACTATAATTTCATACACATCTATTTGGAAGCACATTAAATGGACATATCTAACATGACCTAACAATATACAGATCAACAACAACATATAAGTTAATTCCAAAAACATGAAAGAAAAATGCACCATATATACCTATATGTATATGTATATGTACACACACACACACACACACACAAATGCATCAAGTCAAATAAATGTTATCTAATATATGATACAACAAACATAGTAGTGGCAGTCTGGTCTGTGGTAGCCTAGTATGTAGCTTGGTCAAGCACTACCTCAACAATTGAACTATTAGGTGAAAGAGAAGGTGGTTGGATGCTTTCTCAGGAGAAACATGAGGCACCGTCACTAGTACTAGGTGATCAACATGAGGTGAATGATGACGAGGTGGAGTAATAATAGAAGGATCACCCACACCCTCACTACGATCTGATGGGGTAAGACTACTAGAAGCATAATCACCACCCTCATCATCATGATTTGACGTGCTAGAACTACGTGAAAACTCATGTGATGTAACTATTGCATTCCCTTCATCTCTCCTCACTACAAGTAACCTAGTAGCTCTGACGATATGACACATATGAGTCATTATATCGTGTGGACAATCCTTGAAGAGCTCCAGGAGCCTAGGTTCTATAATGGTATCTCCAGCCCCCATAGCGCAGACTCCCTCCTCCACCAAAAGTATCGATAGTTGGTCACAATAGTCCATCCTAAATATAAGACCAGTCCTACAGTCCTAGATGTTGACATTTCCCCTCTGCATTTGAGGATCATATTCCTCACCCTTGGGCCTTGCCCATATATACATCTGATCCCTCTTGTGGGGGAGGAGGCATGTCCCCAACGAATGTGTCGATGATTAGAAAATTTATAGTACACAATTAATTTAAAATTTCATTGAACAAATTAATAAACCAGTTAAATAACGTGCTAGAATAAATTTTATTCTAATTAGTTAAGAATATAAAATGAAACTAGATCAATTTGAAGAAAACACTAATATCACCTCTATCATCTGCAGGCTCATCCAGTGTGAAGAGTATGATGGGAAATTATCTCCAATCCATCCCCATGTACATACATTGCACTAAGATAAATGTGTGTTCATCATCACTGGTTAATAGTGACAGTGTCTAGGTGGAAAGCCTAATTGGATACTCTGGCAGAACCCTCTTGGGTATCATCTAGCCCCACATGTTCATCTCCACCTCAGTCATCAACCTAGGAGGTTGACAGTAAAATGTAGGCCATGTCTCTAGAAACCTCTAAAAATAAACAAAAAAAACTCTAAAGCGAAAGGAAAGTTGATCCTCCAATGTCTCATCACACAAAATCTATATAAAGCGCTATAAAACTGCCCCAAAAAAATGCCATACCATCTGATACATCATGATGCCTACATCAAAGAATCGACATAATACAAAATAGGGAAATTAACGCACTACCCATCTCTAGTATAGTGTGTAATGGAGGTTACTAATAATAAGAGGCACCTAACCTCTTGTGCGCGAAAAGAAGCAATTCGTAGTTTTCCACCACACACTTGAAAATCTATTGGATGGACTACATGACCCCCAACATATATCTGACAATAGACAAGTTGACTCTTTGCTACAACTCCATGGGGGACATCATGGATCTCTGGAAAATCCTCCCCTCTCCTAGATAGGCCAATGATCAAATATATGTCCTCCTTAAAGGGCCTATACCACATCTCATGACCATCATGAAAAGACTACTCCTCGACACTCGACCAGAAAATTAGTTGTGCCCAGAATCTACTATGCACCTTTAGGGATTATCCTCCTCATAATACTTAAGGAGGTCTACATTACTCAAGAGTTCTCGTTTCATTCCATTAATTGGGTGAGGGTATAAATCCCTCTCCCTATCTCGTGACTCCCATGGTCAGACCACATTGTATTCGTATGTCATTTGTTCCTGCTCTTGTTGCTGCTCCCTCTATTGACATCTCTTTTACATGATTAACATATAAAATACTTCAACCTCATACATAAAACATAATTTTTTTTATTAAATGAAAACGTTATTTATAAATATGGAAACATAACTTTCAACTAAAAATAATACAAAAATCCCCAGTGCGCCCAAAAAATATCCATGCTTAGACTTGTGTTATAAAACACAATAGCACCAAAACCAGTGCGTACATACGTATGACACACTGCCTTTGGTTTTCGTGCATACATTTTCAATGTGAATCATCTGTACAACCTTAAGCACTGGTGCCTATGTATAAAATTTTTGCATCGGCATGGAACATTCAAGTTATCAAACGTATTGAGTGATATTTCTTTAATATTATGTGTGCGGTTTTTTTGATAAAAATGAATGCACCAGGTGTAACCTAAAAATGTACAGACTGACATACAATTTATAGTTTTTCCCAATGCGTTATAATTTATGAAACGCACCACAAAAACCACATTGTGTTAGGTCCTAACATTGAACTGCGATGCACCCTATAAATTTACAGAGTTGACCACTATCGTTGTGAGTCGAACCTGTCAAACACACCGCGTTGGAAAAAAACAATGGATTTTGTTCCTATTTTTCAATTATAATATGCTAAAAAATTAAATTAGAGAGAAAAATAGACATTACCTAGACATTTGCTTATTAGGGAGGCATTATTAACACGTAATTGAGAAAGAGAAATTCACCACCATTTGAGAAAAGTGTAAAGCCACACATTGAGCATAGTATGGAAGGATGGTGATCAAGGGAAGCATTGAAGATATGGTTCCTGTGTGAGGCAAGAGTGGCATCGATGTTTCAAATCTCTACAACACTGAAGATGGTAAAAATGAAATATATGGTCAATAGGATTTTTTTATCTAACCCTATTTTGGTGCATTATTTTAATTGCACCAATATATATTATCTCTAAGAGAACAACTTTTTTTTTTTAATTAAAAACCTATAGCGGTGCTCTTTTTATGACGCGTTGAGGCATTTTAGTACATGAACCACATCAGTGCTTCATGGTAATATAGCATCACATTTTAAAAAAATAAAAAAATGCCTAGCGGTGCTCTTTCTTGGACAAACCAGGGCGTTTTAATACATGAACAAGACTGGTGCTTCATGGGAAGATACAACTGCATCTTTTTAAAAACTAGAAAACCTATAGAAGTGCTCTTGTTAAGATGCACTAGGATGTTTTAATACATGAATGCCACCGATACTTCATGGGAATATAGCACCACATTTTTTTAAAATTAAAATCCCCCTAGCAATGCTCTTTCTAAGACAAATCGCACATTTTAAGAAATGAATAACACCAATGCCTCATTTGAATATAACACGACATCTTTTTAAATTAAAAATCCTATGGTGACGCTATTTTTACATATGCATCGAATATTTTAATACAATAACAACACTAGTGCTTCCAGTGGATATAGCATCGATATGGTGAAAATAATTCTAGGACCAACATTTATTAAATTTAACCTTTATCTAGTGCTATCTAGTAGTGTAATAATCGATGCATCATGTATAGGTGGTGCATCATTGTTTTAATTAATGCTTCGGTGTTTTACTATACTGTGTATGCACCAGGGCATTAGAGTATTGGTTTAGCATTCAGTCGTCATCAAATATAACATCGGACTAGGCAAAATGAATTTTATGACCGACATTTTTGTAAATTTAACCATTTTTTGGCACTATTGAGTAGCATACACACCGATTCTCTTTTTTATATAGCCTATTAATTGTTTTTTACTTATTAAAAAAAAAAAAATTCCACAGTGCACCATGTTCTATTAGGAACTGGTACTTACGTGTATAGTAGAGCATTGGTGTGTTTGTATGTTATATATGCATCGTTAAAAAAACATTTGCTAGAACATATTCCTATCAATCTCCACTAGTGACCTTTGCTACAAACATATTTTTGGGCTATTTTTATAAGGGCTTCAACAAAAACCTCCACTAGAGGGTCTTTTCCTTGTAATGAAAGAAGTTAAGCTTTATCGGATATGGTTTTAATGATTTTGGTTATTGCTTATATGATTATGAAAACCATACAATCATTAGGAGTAGAGATGTGGTATTCAATGAAAGCGTCATGTACAAACATTAGTTGTAGGTAAAGAAACAGGAAAAAAAATAGAATACATAGTGCTTGTTGAGATCACAAAAAAGTAAAGTCAAAGGTTCCAAGAAATCATAATGATAAACAACATGAACAGTAGAAGCAAAAACAATAGTAGTTGTAGGCACCTAAAATTCCTGCTAGTGCTATTAGAAGATATACTAGTTTAAGTAGACCCCCTGAAAAATATTCACCTTCATTATATTATATATTTTTGACTTATTATGGTGAACTGGAGGGATATGAAGAAGAAATAAAAGTACAAACTAGGAAGAAGTGGGAAAAAATCATGAAATATATATGAAGTCCTTCATACATAATCAGACTTGAGACTTAGTCAAAATTCTTATGAGTAAAACAACATTGTAAAATAGATGGGTTTATAGGTTGAGGGAAGAAGATGGAGAAAAACATAGGCATATAGATAGACTTGTTGTGAATGGATTTTCACAAAATAAAGGTATAAAATTTCATTAAATATTTTCTCCTATTGTTAAAATTACTTCAAGTAGAACTATTTTAAGTCTAGTGGTAGTAGAATATTTGCATCTTGAATAGTTAGATGTAAAGATAACCTTTCTCAATGGGGATTTGGAGGAAGAGATATATATGCAACAACCACAAAGGTATGATGTTAAAGGGAAGGAGAAATTAGTGTGCAAGTTTAAAAATACCTTGTATGGCTTAAAACAAGCTCTAAGGTAGTGATATCTAAAATGTGACAGGTTTATATCGAAACAAGGTTACACTAGATGTCATTTTGGTCACTGTATTTATCTTAAGAAACAAAATGATGGAATTTATATTATATTGTTGGTGTATGTATATGAAATTCTTGTTGTAGGGTATAACATCCAAGAAATAAATGTGCTCAAAGGAAAATTGGCTAATTCATTTGGAATGAAGGATTTGGATGCTGCAAAACAAATCCTTGGTATGAGAATAACTAGAGACAGGAAAAATCATAAATTAACATTGTATAAGGGTGAGTACATATAAAATATGTTGGAAAGATTTAATATGTATAATGTAAAACCAATTAGTACACCTTTGGCTTGCCACTTGAAACTAATTAAGGATATGTGTCCCAAGACTCAGCACAAGATAACCTATATGTATAAAGTTCCATACGCATCAACTGTTTGAAGCTTAATTACGCAATGGTGTGAATGAGGCCTGATATTGCATATGCAGTGGGTGTTGTGAGCAGGTATATGAAAAATCAAGGAAAAAAACATTGGATGGCAGTGAAGTGGATTCTCAGGTATTTGAGAGGTGCCACTAATCAAGCATTATGTTTTCGAGATTCAAACATCATTCTACATGGATATGTCAATGAAGATATGGTAGGTGATAGAGATAATAAGAGGAGCACCATGGGGTATGTCTCTACTCTAGGGAGGAAAACAATAAGTTGGGTTTCTAAAGTGCAAAGTATTGTTTCACTTTCAATGATGGAAATAGAGTATGTTGTTGCTAAAGAAGCTAGTAAAGAAATGATTTGGTTACAAAGGTTTATGGATGGATTGGGAAAGACACAAGTGATTGGAAGGTTATATAGTTATAGACAGAGTGACATTCATCTTGAAAAGAGATTAGAATTTAATTCTAAGAATATTCATATATAGCCGAGGTATCATTTCATACAATCAATTTTAGAAGATGGAATGTTGAAGGTGGAAAAGATACAAAATAGCCAGAATCCTACAAATATGTTAGCAAAGGTGGTAACCAGGGAGAAACTGAGTTTTTGCTCAGTTTGAATTAGTCTTGAAGTATGATGGTAAATATGAGATACAACCAAGTCCAAGTGGAAGCATTTTCTAGCAAGTGAAGCAACAATGAAGTTGATATAATTAGTCTCTATGTGGGAGATTGTTGGGTGTGGAGCCTAATTAGATTCATGATTTAGAGGTCTTGTTTCTGCCTCATTTTGGATCCTTTTCCCTTTAGATACAAAATTTCCTTGTAAAATATTGTGATTTTGTAGTCAATATTGGTTTTTCATTAGGTGAAAGATCTGATGGTAGAAGTTATATTAATTTATATTTTTTTCCCTAGAAGGAAACCCTTGATTTATATGAGGGAATTATATTGCAACTATGAATTATTATTCTTTGTAAGAAAAGGAGAGGAGACTATGTGAGAGAGAAGAGGAGATTACAATATATTTTTTGTAGGTTGTATCCCTTTAGTTTGTTGGATAATATAAAGAGAAGGACTCTTTTTTTCTCCGTGGATGTAGCCCAAATTAGCTGAAGCACATGTATTTGTGTCTCTCTTGTTTTGTGTTTTTCTTTTTCTGTGTTTCTACAATGTTTTATGAGTTCCATTTCTCTGCTATTTAATTTCTAACAATTATGGATAAATTTTAATGAGGGACATCAAGATAGATGTGGCATGAGATAGAATGTTGTGTGGATTTTGTTTGTCATTATACCCACAAGATAAAAATTTTCTTTGTTACATCATCAAATAGTTATTGGGAAAGTTATTTTTGATACTTTTCATATTCCCTATTTTGATGAGATAAATGCTATAGCCACTTTTCTAATTTATCCTCCTGGTTTGAAAGGCAATAACCAACTCATGAATTTGCTTACCCTTATTCTCTACTTACACAAGTTTCCTACCCTAGTGAGTAGTGAGAGAATAATAGTTTCTCCTACCCTAATAGGGGAATAATTGTTGAAATAGAAGGGGCGAATATGATACCAGCCTTATTGATTAGACTATCCACTCAAAGAGCTAGATGTATCTCTACGAAATGTAATCTTGCTTGAACATTGAAATCTTGGCTAAAGTTTTCTTTTTATCTTGCTATTATGGTCAATAGCCCTTGTTTCCTAGAGAAAGTGGTGTTGACCAGTTAGTGGAAATCATCAAGGTCTGCAATCAATTATGTAGAATGTTTTTCATTTGGTGGTTTTCATTTTTATATATTTTACTCATTATATTAGAGTGTTATTGGTTGTGAGGACTCCAACTCGAGAGGAGACTAAGTGCATGAATCTGAATTATACAAAAGTTAAATTCTATCAAATTAGAGAAATTCAATGGCACAATGTTGAAGAGTTTTACCTTATTTCATTATGAGAATTCATTTTATGCCATTTTGTTTTCCATATTAGAAACCATTATCATTTATAATGAATTCTTAGAAAACTCTATTGTTACACATGTTGGTTTCGCTACCTTTTCTGTCCTTTAGGATATGCCTCTCTCAGAATTGTTTGATGGCAAAACTGGTGAATATTGCATCAATACTACTCCAATATTTTCCAAACCTGTGTTGTAATGTTGTAAATAGTGTGGCTTAAATCATTAAAAAAGGATTCCATTTTGGCCATTTCATTTGATGTTGAGCATTCAATCCTATAAATATCTTCATATTCAAATGATCTATCTTCCAACTTGCAAACTTTAATGGTTGCACATGAATTTAAATGTGCATCTCATTTGATTCTAGATTTTTTCTCTTCCACTTATATTCATGATACATGCATCCATTATTTTTATTTTCTAATTAAAACAACAACTCATCTTAAACAGAGAATAAATGCATGCAAGAAGGTAGAATTTTTGTTTTCTATTTGGAAGTCTTTGAAGTGGTTTGATAGCATCAGTTTATGAATATAATCCATTTTTAACAAATTCAATGTAGTATCACATGGTATTGATAAATAAACTTGCAAACACGCCCCAATTATTGATAAACCCATTCAAACCAATGCGCTTCATGAGAGGAACTTTATCACGCAATAGATAACATCAACAAATACTCCAAGGATATCACTTTCACAACCTACTGCATCTCCAGATATTAAATTTTAGAATACAATCAAATCTCTTCCTTCAAATTATCATTACACCCCACAAATAGAAAGTAGCAAGAACATTTCCAACCACTACAAATCAAACAATGTAATATTAATGCAATACATTTAAAATGGGCATGGTTCCATTTAGGTTTCGATATTTTTAGTTTTGAAGGAATCCCATAAACATCTCAAAAAGCACAACCTTTTGTTTCCGGTGGCATAGTTTGTAAGATCTATTTAATTATTTGACTCGCAAATAATTAGGCTAATGTTTACATGCCCATAATCAGGCTACTTTTTTAAGCTGTAACTAATATTTTCAATATCCCTCTTTGGTTACAATAATTCATAATAATAACTATTTTTTTACAATGTATTTTGCATCTTTTGCATCTTTCTAATTAGGGTTTTAGGAATATCTGTTAGGATTGTGGTCTTTAATCTCACAATTCCTCTTACCATTTTCTTAATGTTAAAATGATTTTATCACGTAGTAAAATGAATAAAGTAAAATCATTTTGCAATATAGATTTCTTGATAATTCATACCAAACATTGTCAATTCCTTTGTCATTCAAACTTTTCTGAAAAGTTGACTGAATCAAAGTTTGCAAAAAAATAAGCATAGATCAAATAAAACACTATAAATTCCTTTTCTAGCTGCAAATTATCTATGGCTAAGATACTCGTATTTCTTCTTCTTTTCCTATTTTTTTGTGTGGGCTATGCTAGAATGTGGATCTGCTCTACTTGGCATTCCTTCGATTCGCAGGAATTGTTATTGTTCTTAGTGCATGTCCCATTGACTAATTTCCCTAGTTTTATGTGATTCCAAATTGTTCGGCCTATATAGGGATTTTTTTTGGCTACTTTGGTATCTGTAATGCATAGAGGTTGTATTACTATAATGGTATTTGCAAGAAGAGGTTGTATTACTATAATAGTATTTGCAAGAAGAGGTTGTATTACTATAATAGTATTTGCAAGAAGCTCAACCTCCTTTTAGTTGGAACTCCATTGATCTGGCGGCACTGTTCTCAGTGCATGGTAAAATGATTTATTGTGCTAATGGTTCTGATGTTCATAAGTGTTGAAACTACATAATAAGTTCCTTCGTGTGGGTGATGCATGGCCCACCTGTATTTAAGTGGTATAATTGTACAATATATACATTAGTTCTCATTGTGCCAGTTACTAATAGTTACATAATATATAAGCGATACAATGACACCGTTGCAGACACAATGTGACTTTTTCAATTTTTTCATGATAGTTGGAGGGAAAATGGAGGTGGTTTGACGATATCGAGGTTTTTGAGTCGAGGTCTTGGCTTATGCACATGATGTAGTACCCAATTTACATTCAATTTCCTATTTATTTAAGCAAACAAGGCGTTTGGATTTGTCTAATTCCAGAATTTAAGGGATAACAAGCGATCTTTATATAAGTCCATGGTTTCCATCATTTTGCATAATCCCTTTCCAATGCATCATTTTGCACTATGATCACATTGTTTTCATGTTTCCATTGCACTGAAACCACTGGTAACTCTAGCCTGGTAAATAATATTATCTGCAGGAACAACCATACTTGAAGATAAAAGAATGATTATCAATAATATTGTCTGCAGGAACAACCATACTTGAAGATAAAGTAATGATTATCAAGTATCACTTAGCTCTTTTGATGAAAAGCCTGACTCTTAACATCTTGTGCCTTTTGAACTGAGATACGACCTGCTTTCAATTGAGACTTCTTTATTATACACATTTGTTTTCTATTATTGTTTTTCTCCACTATCTTACCATAAAGAAAGTTTTCTACTATATAATTTTCAAGAGAATTTATTTCAAATTTTTTCATTGGGAAATAAATATGATTTATAATATATATATGGAGATGCGACACTTTATCACTATTGTGGTATAGCCTTGGTCTTACGTTTGTTAAAGAAGTTCACGGTATCTTGTGCTAGTGAGATTTTCACCGGTGACCGGTCTTTGTTCTTATTGTAGCATTTGATATTTTATATGCAAATGGCAAGATGGGATGATATTTTGACACTCAATGTGGAAGATCCATTCACAGGGTTCTCTTCATCTGATGTTGGTTTAAGGTGGAGGGTTGTTTCAATATGTCTGTCATGTTTCTCTAATTCTATCCCCCACCCCCACCGTTGGTTTAAGGTGGAGGGTTGTTTCAATATGTCTGTCATGTTTCTCTAATTCTATCCTCCAACCCCACCCACACCTCCACCCCCACCCCTAAACACCATGATCATCTCTTTCATGAACCATCAAATCCATCACCATATCATGATCCACCACTACCATCGTACCCTACATATTAGCAATATTAGCAGGATGTCTCTATGGGGTAGCCACTAGGACTCACAAAAATCATACCTCTACTTAATGTTATAGGGTCAACAACTCCTATGATGGTTGAATCTGAAAAAGAACGAGAATAACAGGCCAAGCTAGTCTCGTTGGTCAAATAAAGATTTGTGTAACTCACATCTCCAATGAGAAAAATCAAGTCATGATCATTACTATGGATGTGATCAATTGTAGATTTTGTATTGTAAGTGATATCAAAGTCACCAACAATGGTGATTCACTCAGGATACCACGAAGGACCTAGAGCGAGCATCAAAGTTGTTGCGTTTATATATGTCGAAAATGTCACTTTCCAGATGGCCTGACATATTCATAGTTCTACATCATATGTGGTCTATAATTCCACATCCATGGTTTACTCAACCTCTCTATCAGTTAATGTCCTATGGCTGGATCCTTTCATCTCTCCAAAAGGAAAACTATCAAGGGCCCGCAAAGCAAGAAAATAACTATGAGAAGCCACTCCCTTTCATTGTAATGTGATGTTTCCTTTAGATCCATGGTGCCTTTTGATCCAGCCATGAAGTCAACTTTTCCTTGTGATGTGAAGCGCACTTTCATTCGTTGCAATAGAAAAAATTCAAGGAATCTCGAACGATGTAATAAGATATAATGTAAGCATCAGACAAGAAATGGATTAAGACAATGTACTGGTATCTTTTCATCTGGTTATGGAAAGTGACCCCTAACACATACAGATTTATAGTGTATCATTCCTTTTATTGGTAATTAAAACCCCAAAACATCCATAGAATGCATCTTCACTCAGATCACAATAAGGTACTAGTTGTTGCTCCTATGAAATAAACTCATTTTATCACTTCCATAAATAAACCAACACAGTACTACAAAAGATGCAACAACAAAATATACAATCCCTATGCTCTATGATTATGGGCTAGACCCATACCCACAAGACCTTTGATACCAACAAAGAAAGTTAATTTTCACACAAAACTATTTTTTCACACCATTCAATCAAGAATATAATACATATATATATAGTTGGAAGTAGATCCAATTAATTCCAATATGAACATGGGAGTTGAGATATTCTCTCAACATAATCTCAAAGCAACTCTAAACTTATCATGTAAGCATTATCTCCAAGTGATTGTTTACGGATAAGAGTGAGGTCATATTAAAATAATTACTAACACAACCACATTAATAAATGTGGTTGATAGGCTCATATTCACATGCACAACCATATTAGTAAATATGGTGGATAAAAGTGGATAAGTGTTTAATATTCAATATGATATTAATATTAATATTAATATTATATAATATTTTGATTAATAACATAATTAATGATTTATAATATTTAGATTAATATTAATTATTATGGTTATAACTATTACCAGATTTAAATTAATATAGTTTTCATTATTTTATTAATATAATTATTTACATATATAAAAAAATATTAATACTAATATTAATAAAATATAATTATAATATTATATCAATATATATTTAATATTCATAATATAGTGTTATTTTTATTTCATAATTAGGAAAATAATCTTAATAATATAATTAGTAGTGTTATTTTTACTATCTCATAATTAGGAAAATAATCTTATATATAAATAACTTGTGCTTATTTATTTCATGTGTTTATAATATAATAACATAATGATATTATGATTTCTTATGTTTATTAATTTTATTGGTTTATAATATTAATCTCTTGCGGTTTAAGCCATGTTGAGCATAAGTTGACTATAATTTTTAAAGGTCAATTAAGGTGACTATGGTTGAGCAAATATGACCATGGTTAACCTAAGTTACACATAATTCAACATGATTGACAATACTTGAAGTAAGAAAACCATGTTGACCAGAGACAACTATGGTCAATCATAGTCAACCATAGGGATCATAGTTGATGATGGTTGACGGTGGTTAGACTCTGGTTGACAACATATGACTATTGTTAAAGATGCCTAACTATGTTATCACTATGCTCATGATTGTTTGAACATGGTTCAACATGGTTAACTATGTTTGTCTATATTCACTCTAGAAACATTAACTATGTTGGACTATGTCATCATGTTAACTATTGTTAAATATAGTAAACATAGGATTGACCAAGTTTAATCATGGTTGACTATTATATAATATTGCAATATATAAACCAAATATTATATAAACTATTTTTAAAATTAAAATTGATAACATTATATTAAGGCTTATAATATAATATTGATTAAAATTGATTAAGATTTACCATCATTAAAACTATAGCTAACTAAAATAATATATATTATAAATCATATATATTAAACCCTAATATAAAGTCTAATATTAAAAATCCTAATATTACACACCCTATATTATAAAGCCTAATAATAATAAACCGTCTATGTATTAATCCTAAAATTAATAAATAATATGTATGTGAAAAATAATATATAAATCTTCTTTATTAATATATATGTGAGAAAATAATATTAAAATAATTATTAATTTATACTTATTGTTAAAAAATCCCATGTTTAATTGTTAAAGATAATTCTGTCTACCTTTATAAGGAAAATCAATCTCCAAAAAATCCTGTCCATGTTTAAAGGGAAATCAATTAAAGGACAAACGCATAGTTACTAGACAGAAGAGTGCATGAGAGATGAAGCCAAAGGACGCGGAACATTTAAGAAGTTAAATCTCAAATTTAAAGGAAAACAAATTACAAAAAGTTACAGAAAAGGCAAGACGGATGTCGCTACCAGAACAGTTCAGTTCTATCTTCTCTTTCTTGGAGTGCCATCTTCCTTAAACAGAAGAAAGCAATGCATCATGCCAAATTGTAGTATTCATTATGGAAAACTGCGAACAAGAAAGCAGAGAAATAGATCAGCTCACACTACCTATTCCAGAGGCCGATGGTGATATTGCGGATCGCAAGGCCTCTGCCTCAGTTCATCCATCCCAAGAAAAGCCTCGCTTTGTCCACCAACGAGACATACACACAGAAACAGAGCACAGACATGTCATAAACATTTCATGATTGGGCTGTAAGACTAGCCCAGAATAGGAGAGTTAAAAGGGGCAAGGGCCGAGAAAGATTAAAGAAAACCAAACTGTTCCAAGTGCAAGCATCCAAGCGTCCCAACAATTGAACAACTTTACATTAAGTCAGAAGGAAAGAAATTAAAGAGAAAATTTTAGAGGCTATAATTTAAAAGGAAAGTAATTGAAGGGGAAATTTTAGAGGCAAAATGATGGGAGAGATATTTACATGAAGAATCTTCTCCTCTCTTCCTTGCAGTGTCTGTCCTATCTCTTCCCTGAAAATGACAAGCATACATATAATTTCATATTGTATATCATTTTTAAAGTGGTCTAATTACCAAATATTTAAGCAAATCAACAATCGAAATAAGGATAAACGCCACGCCTCTGTCTCGGTTCATCCTCAGAAATCCTCCTTCCAGAAAACCCTGTCAGCTCTCAGGCATAACGAACACTCACTACATACACAGAAACAGAAATCATAGAGATACACACAAATGCAGGGCACACAGAGACTGCAACATAGAACAGACAAGAAAGACGTTTCATGCTCCGCATAAAAATAAAAAGAAAGAGCAT
Organism: Pinus taeda; assembly: GCA_000404065.3. NCBI lineage: Eukaryota > Viridiplantae > Streptophyta > Pinopsida > Pinales > Pinaceae > Pinus > Pinus taeda. Next base: position 18,383 of record APFE031678206.1, on the reverse strand, counting down.
TCCACAGGCGAGAGATTCAAACTAAACAAATTTATAGATATTTACTGATAAACACAAATTCAGAGCACGCAGAGACTGCAGCATAGAACCAAAAAACAAGATGCCTCATGCATGCTCCACATAGAAATTAGAACGAAGAGCACTCTACAGATGAGAGATTCAGACTCAAACAAATTTACAGATCTTTACTGTCCGCTCCCTGAACCGGCAAGCTTTAAAGCCACGTTTCAGGTCTAGCATTCACTTTTTTGGGTGTCCACGTCTCAATCGCTAACATACAGTGATAGGGGCACAACCAAAAGCTAACAATCGGCACGTGGATAACGTTCAAATTTAAATTTATTTCGTTTGTAACGTCAAATCAATTTCATCCACCATAAGAATTACAAATCAAATATTTACCGTTTAGAAGTCACACGAGCCTTTTGTACAAAAGTGAAATTTGTACGTTCTCTCGTGAAGTTTGAGTGTTAATGCTATGGACTAACTTCAAGGTTAATGCTATGGATGCTATGGATAATTTTGCATAATGATGAATTATTGAATAATATGACTCTTAATGCTATGGATAATTTTGCATAATTATGAATTATTGAATAATATTTTTTTAAAGCACGACTAATTTCTAAAAATAAAATAGAGTTATATTTTATTACTGATTTTATTATTTTTTATATATAATAATAATATGTTATAAGATGATGAAGAACCCTACTCCGTGTTTTTCAAAAGTGATTTACATAAAGGTGGTCGTGAGAAAGATTATGTTATGTTTTAAAATGAGTGGTATGAGATTTGAAAAAAGAAAAATCTCACAAATATATAAGTGATAGTGATTAGAGTTATATTTGATTTTAAATAGAAAAATAAATTTTTATTGGTATGGGAAAGAAAAAATAAGATAATTAATTGAAAAGAAAATTGAAAAAGAATTTTGAATAAGAAAAGAATATATAATTTTTTCTTGGAAAAAAGTACAATTTTATTATTATTTGATATAAAATGACATTTTGTAAATATATGATTAGCATGTACTAAAAAATAAGGATAGTATGGATTTGTCACAATAGCTGTGATAACTTAACAAAAAAAACAATAATGCCTCATGCTTTGTATAATTTTAGAAATCATCCACTTTTTCTTTTTTCCCTTTTCTATTTTACCTCCTTCCAAACCTTGGGGCAGGTAGGTTAGACAATAACTAATTCCATACCTATCGAATTTGCTAAAGGAGTGAGCCTCTTTTTTTATTTTGATTTCTTTGATACATGAGATCTCTTGGCTCCTCATGTCATTTCATCCTTTGTTGTTACTGTTTCAATGATTGCAAGATTTGGTGTGACTACCATCTTTATGCTTTGATTGGGATCAATGGTCTATGGAGGTTGCTCAACTTGTTTGACCATTTCAATCATTTCCTCATTTTATTTATTGGGTGGATCATTTTGATCCTCCTATTTTTCAGAATTGTAAGAGGGGGCTTGTAGGGCTACCAATTCTTTGATTTAACTTATTTCCCTTTCCTCTTATTTATTAGTTGTTTAACCAATGAGAAAATGTCTTGTAGATGTCCTGTTTGGTTACATATACAACATTTAAAAGTCGTATTTTCATAATCAAGACTATGTATCCACTAGAAATGTCCATTCTTCACCTATATGCGGTCTAGTAGCCCCTTGTTGAGGTTGATCTACACATAAATGTGAGCATATGTGAAAAGCCCCTTTGTTATTCTATCACTAAATGTTTTCATAACTACTCCCAATGAGTTTCTAATGTATTCTAGTACTTGATGAAGACAAAAGGGACGTGAAATGTTTGGCATATGAATCCAAACATAGATTTCTGTTACTTGCATGGTGGATGAGTCAAATTTTGGAAACCAGGGGGTTGTGAATAACCCATCTCTTCCCCAAAACCATAGCCCTTCCTCCATAATTTTCTAGTAATGTTCTTTTGAAGATGGGTGTACCATGAGAATACTTTCGATCATAAGTAAATGTCACATTCTTTTGTCCAAATTGTGTAGACCCGTTGATAAAGGTCTTCAGATCTAGGCTGAAACCCATTAGATCTATAGATTACAAGCTCTTTGAGAAAATATGAGAACATGTTGTTGACTTGTGATTTCTTTATCTCTAATTGTGGGTATTTCTTCATCTTTTCTATTATCTAAGGCCCAAGCATAGTCCCTACAGGGGCTGTGGCTTTACTGTGTCCTACTACTCCTTTAACAACTTCTTTATAGGAGACTGACGGGACAAGTCCTACTCCTCCATATATTCTCGACACCAATAAAATAGTGGAGCCTCTACTTATCTTGTATTTCTTGAGAATCCTCTTATCGTGTAATAGTCTCCATTCTAAAATGAGCCTTTGTGATACTATTGGGAGTCCCTCATGTTGTTGTATCTTGTTTTTGAGGCTCTCTAGTGTCTCCTCATCCTTGACCCAAATCAATATGGATCTACCTGATAGGGTTTTAATGAATATTTGGAAGGTTCTATTTGAGCCACTCTTGATAATGGGTGACTTCCTCCAAAGCTTTGCTTCCATCCCACCTAGATGAATGAGGACAGATGGGCTCACATTATGGATCTGCACTCCGCACGCAGCTACAAGGGGTGTAATCACAGAGATCTAGGCTTTCAACCCAATAGGACTTGAGAGAAAGTATTGTGCATAAGCAAGTGACGGTTCAAAAAAAGTAGTTTCCATATCTCATAGTATAGTCATTTAGGTTAGGATGTCAATGGGCCATACCATATGAGTCTTTAGATAAGTCATCAAACTTGCAATGAGGACAAGAAAGGATGGGACAAGTTATCTCTCATCGATCACCATTGCAAACCCCTCCATTCGACCGGGTGAGATCTTTGTAATTTTAAGAAAATTAAGAAAACACGTGGCCAAAAACCTTCACAAAAAATAGAATTCAATCATCAACCATCGTTGTGGAAAGCTTTTAGCTTTTCATCACATATTGAAAACAAATCTTCGCTTTGTATCTCGAGCATGTAGTTCATCATAGTTTGAAAACAGATCTCTGCTTTGCATCTTGAGCAGTAGCTGCAAGCGGTGCACGGAAGAAGACCAAAAAAGGTCCAAAACATAGTATTCATTGCAAGCTCATTTCACCTCTCCATCACCATACTACTCATCTCCCAAAAATCTAATCACAAAGGATAAAAAATAAAAAATAAAAATCATAAAAATAAAATAAAAATAAGTAGTTTATGATTACCCCATGATTCACAAAATCCTTTTTAATAAACTTATATGAAGAGACTTTTTTTTTTAATTCAAAAACTAATAGATTGGTGGGAAGGTTAGCCCTATAGACCACAAATCTTGCAACCTAGCCATTGTAATTTTTTGAAAAAAATTATGTCACGGCTCTAAGGTAATGACCAACTTCCCCAAAGCTCTATATCCATTTAAGCTAGACAAGTGGAAAAACCACTCAAATATACATTTGTATATATTAGGTCAACAATCTATAATGCTTCTCAATTAATTTTAAGGCTTCCCCATTCATTAAGTTAGGAAAAATGGAATGGCACAAAGCATGTGGGTTTGCACATCTTAATATGGATGAGTACTTGGAATTCGTAGGGCTTTTAGATCGTATGTCTAAATTTCCATCTTTTCTTGTTTGTTGTAGTGCCATTTTATTGTACGGAGAGAAATGCCACTATGGGAGTCTTACTATAGGTTTAGGCAGTGTTCATTACTAGACATGATTGAAAGTGTTCTTGATAATTTATATTGGGGATATGGGCACATAGGTCATTTTCAACCTCGAGTCTTGTTTGTCAGTATCTCCTCCATCTCTTTTTCTCTATTTGATCTTGGGATTTGGTTCATATCTTTTGTGTTTATTCATTTAAAATTGTATTTCCATTGTTCTCTCAAAGGAATAATGGAAATAAGTTTTGGTTTTTGCAATGGAAGTGGCATGTCTATCACTGTTATCAATTTGGAAGCTCCTACAGAAATTTCTTAGTGCCTTCTTAAGCATAACAACATTCTTCTCCTCAATTAGTTTGAGAAATACAATGACCTTGTTCTATCAAGTACATTAAGAACATAAAAAATGAATACCCATGACCTTCCAAATCAATGTGCATTTGAGCATTCTACTCTCCCATATTCAATTTGGAGATATGCACAACTTAGTTACAATAGCAAGAAAATTATAGTATTAGCAATAAGATAATGGATAATCTCGCAAAATAATGGGAATAAAATTATCCAAAAGATCTAAAAGTGATGAAAGACAAGTGTTAAAAGTGAAACACTAGTTCTAAACCAAGAAAAGAAAAGCAATAAGAATTGGTAATATTACCACTTTTACTAGCATATTGTTCAAGCCATATTATTAACCAACATATAAAAACACAAAAAACAATTAAAAAACAACTAAAATTCAATCAATCCCTTGTAAATTATGTAAACAATGCTAATTACGCCGCAAGGTGTTCCCCTATGAAATCAACTCCCCCAATTGTCACGTGTACTTGTTTGAGCCATTCGATCAGATGTTAGACGATTAAAACGTTTCAGACCGTTAGATGTAGTTTAGGTTAGTTTTTTATATTCTTTCTTAATAGTTTTTTTGCTGCTTCAAATCTCGCTGAGCAGGGCGCGTCCATCTCTGGGCATCCCACTCCAGGGGCTTGGAGGTTGATGAGCTTTTATCCCAGCGAGGGTTTTGCAGACAAAGTTTTTAATGGATCTTCTAGGCTTCAGATTTCATGCAAGGGAAGAGGAACTGGTTGGCTCAACCTCTGGACTAATGCCTGGAAGGCACCCTACGCTCTTGGAGTCACAGATGACCTTCGTGCAACCCATTTTCGATTAGAAGGGTAAGATCCTCTGACACTTCCCTGTATTCAATACAATTGAATCGAATCAACCCTAATTCATGAATGGCCATCGCCATGGAGGTTTCAGTTCACAGATGATCTACCTGGAGGATCTGGGCATCCCACTCCAGGGGCTTGGAGGTTGATGAGCTTTTATCCCAACGAGGGTTTTGCAGACAGAGTTTTTAATGGATCTTCTAGGCTTCATATTTCATGCAAGGGAAGAGGAACAGGTTGGCTCAACCTCTGGACTAATGCCTGGAAGGCACTCCACGCTCTTGGAGTCGCAGATGACCTTCGTGCAACCCATTTTCGATTAGAAGGGTAAGATCCTCTGACACTACCCTGTATTCAATACAATTGAATCGAATCAACCTTAATTCATGCATGGCCATCGCCATGGAGGTTTTAGTTCATAGATGATCTGCCTGGAGGATGAAATGAACAAACAAATTCCATATAGAGTCCCTAGAAAACGGTGAGAATTGCCCACTTGTAATAATCTTAATCGCTACAAATTATGATTGATAACAGAAAGTGGTTGCAAAGTTGTTAATTTATTGGTAATAATGAGGTGACAAAGTTGTTAATTTATTGGTAATAATGAGGTGATGAGATTGGGGAAGTGTTGGGCAGGGATCATGAAGTTCGCTGAGTGGAAAGGGGAGCTCTTCTGAAAACTCTTGCAGCTGCCCTACCTGCAGGAACCATAAGTTTCAAGCACTTAAGCACTTAGAGAGTTGAACCCGTGACCTCTAGGACACAACCCGTAACCTCTCCTACCTGGGAGACAGATGTTGCATCCGGCTTATGACTACTAACCCTTGAGGCTAATGGCATTATCTTTTTTAACTTATGGAGGGTACACTCACAATTCCTAGATCACATATTGTTTCAGTTCACAGATGATCTGCCTGGAGGATCTGGGCATCCCACTCCAGGGGCTTGGAGGTTGATGAGCTTTTATCTGAGCGAGGGTTTTGTAGACAGAGTTTTTAATGGATCTTATAGGCTTCAGATTTCATCCAAGGGAAGAGGAACTGGTTGGCTCAACCTCTGGAATAATGCCTAGAAGGCACTCCACGCTCTTGGAGTCACATATGACCTTCGTGCAACCCATTTTCGATTAGAAGGGTAAGATCCTCTGACACTGCTCTGTATTCAATAAAATTGAATCGAATCAACCCTAATTCATGCATGGCCATCGCCATGTAGGTTTCAGTTCACAGATGATCTGCCTGGAGGATGAAATGAACAAACAAATTCCATACAGAGCTCTTGGAGTCGCAGATGACCTTCGTGCAACCCATTTTCGATTAGAAGGGTAAGATCCTCTGACATTGCCATGTATTTAATACAATTGAATCGAATCAACCCTAATTCATGCATGGCCATCACCATGTAGGTTTCAATTCACAGGTGATCTGCCTGGAGGATGAAATGAACAAACAAATTCCATACAGAGTCCCTGGAAAACGGTGAGAATTGCCCTCTTGTAATAATCTTAATCGTTACAAATTATGATTGATAACAGAAAGTGGTTGCAAAGTTGTTAATTTATTGGTAATAATGAGGTGACAAATTTGTTAATTTAGTGGTAATAATGAGGTGATGAGATTGGGGAAGTGTTGGGAAGGGATCATGAAGTTCGCTGCGTGGAAAGGGGGGTTCTTCTGGAAACTCTTGCAGTGGCTCTGCCTGCAGGAACCATAAGATATAAGTCCAAAGTTGTTGATATATTCACAGATAGTAGCAATCATGATTTCCATACCATAATGTTGGAAGATGGAACATATATCAAGGCCAAGGTGAAGCTTGAAATCCCATTAAACAGACAAACAAATTGCCTTTCCTATAGGGTTTAGTTATTGTTTCTATATTTTTCCATTATTCGAGTTCGTTTTGTGAGTGATTCAAGAAACATGTGAAAGTTCAGACTTCCTTTAGCTAGGGTGTCGTAGGATATCTATTCCAACAAAATAATTTCTGAGAACCTCGTACCTGGTCTCATCTCCTTGAAATGATGAAACTTCTGCCATGCAAGTAGGGCAGATCACAATGAAAATGGAACCCTGGTTGATGGCTCTTAAAACTCAGTCAAGCTTACACTAATACCCGGACGACCTATTTTTGAGTTAGGCTATGTAGGTTGCTCAAACTTTCTTAGTTCATTTTCATTTTTAAGGTTATAATCTCTTTGAACTGTTCTGCACTCACTATTTCTTAATCGCACGATGTTCTCTTGTAGGGTTCACATGCTCTTTGGATATTTTATTTACCCATGGCCAAGTATGGCATCAAAATTTTAATTTCATGTTCAATGGCATTTCTTTCCACATAAAGATGGATAGGAAACCTCTGAAAACTTCATTGTTGTCGATATGGTGTAACTAGGGTAAAGCCTTGTGGCCCGAGTTTCAAGCACTTAAGCACTTAGAGAGTCGAACTTGTGACCTCTGGGACACAACCTGTAACCTCTCCTACCTGGGAGACAGATGTTGCATCTGGCTTATGACTACTAACCCTTGAGGCTAATGGCATTATCTTTTTTAACTTATGGAGGGTACACCCACAATTCCTAGATCGCATATTGTTTTCTTCTTGACTTCCCCTTATCTCAGCACATTCCGGAAAATTTTCTTATCTATGATTTTTTTATGATGTTTTTGATCATCTGCATGTGTAGGTTATGTCGGCTCATACTTTGTATTTGTCTATCTTCTTCTTGCAATCGTGGAGCTTGGTTGGGCAATTTTTATTTTATCAATGGAATTCCTGGCATTCCTATATCTTGCCAATTTTCTACTGGTTTATGCAGGTCACTTTCATTGGTTTTCTTGTACTATAAAGGTTATTTCTGGTAACTTGTCCCTATCCTCTACTTTTTATGGATGTAAGTGGTCATTGTCTCCATTCCTTGATTTTTGTGAATGCTATTACTGGCAACTTGTCTCTGTTCATTTTTCTTACTGTTATTTGGGAGGAGAAAGTATCATTGGATTACCATTTTCCTAAAGTAAGATTAAGCCATTCTCTAGTAAAAGGATTTTTTATGGTATTGTAACTTTGTTCTTTGACCTTAGAAAGTATGAAGAAACCTTCCCTTTTTTTATTGTTTTCATTCTTCTTCCAAATATATTTTATGGTGACGTGCTCAGTACAATTTTATTTTTCTTATTCTTTAATTTAACTACCAACAGGTTTTGATAGGATGTGATTGGGTGAACTCAATTGTTTCTAAGTGGTTGGGCTATCAACCCGCCAAATTCCTGGGAAAGTCTACAAGTTGCGGATTGTCTACCTACCCTGAAGGGCATGACTTCATTCCAAAATTATATGTCAATCTACAACATGGTATGAGAGCTGGGTACATTCCAATCAATGACACAGATGTTTTCTGGTTCTTAAATAGAAAATCACGTCTCCAAGGTATTTTGATATGCTATTCCATCTAGCCCTCCAGTAACATCCAAATTTGAATCAAAATTTTCATTCACTAACAATATGTTGCTCAACAGACTCAGAAATTGCATAAGAACCCAAGCTTATCATACAAGAAACATTGGATTTTCTTAGAGATTTTCTAGAGGAGTATCATGATATTGTGAAGAGAACACTGCCAGGCACACCTAGTTTGACTCCTCTCAGAGCTTGGTGTCCATGGGAAGTGTTATTTGGGACATTGTCAAAAGCAACAGTCACCATCGTTGGAGATGCAATGCATGGAATGACTCCTTATATTGGACAAGGTGGATGTTCAACACTGGAGGATGCAGTTGTTCTTGTCAGATGCTTAGCAGAAGGGCTGAATGGAAAATTGATTACTTCTGCAAACGAAGAAAGAAAGAGAATTGAGCAAGCATTGAAGAAATATGTAGAGGAGAGAAGATGGAGAGTGTTTATGTTGATGACTAAATCTTACATAACAGGATTATCGCAACTAGGATAAGGAAAATTTGCTAAATTTCTTAGAGAGAAAATCATGACAAAGGTGCCCGATGATGCTCTGAGCCGTGCAGAATATGATTGTGGGGGGCTTTTTGATACCATCAAATAAGTTTGAAACTTGAGAGTTATGGTTACAGTTCTAACGTACATTGTGTATGCATTTGCAATGTTATATTTCTGTAGCAAAAGTATTCAACAAAAAATTTATTGCTGTTCACCAAATAATGTATATCTTGAGTAAAACAATATTGAAGTGGATAGCAGCACATATATTCTTCTATTTTGTCAAAATTGGTGAACTTTTAATCAAATTCTCTATGAGAAAAAAGCAAGCTTCAGTGCTAATTGCCCTTTGAAGCAAAATCCGTACTCATTGCCTCATACACCGACATAGAGATGTACTGAAGGATTTCTAAGGGTAAGTTGCCAATTCATATCAGATTTATATTTTTTCATATATAGGCCTGTAATGAAGTTTCATGTCCATTTGTTTCTTTTGAAGATTGTGTGACACAGCCAATTGTCATTAGGATGGAAAACTGGATATTAAACTGGATATTGATGGCATAGTTGAGAATACTTTGGGAATGATACTAATCCTTAACGACTACATCCATTCCCCAAATCAGTTCCATATACTTTGGTAAAAAAGCACTTTCAAGTAGAAGAATGCTTCTTTCCTAACGACTACATGCATTCCGCCAATGAGTTCCATATACTTTGGTCAAAAAAGCACTTTCAAGTAGAAGAATGCTTCTTTCCTTTGAAGTGAAAATAATCAACATGTTTACGAAGTTATTAAGACTTAAATAAGAGTAGAATATGGAAGCATTTTAAAGGGGATGGATGAAAAAAAAAGAGAATTTTCCATAAGTACATTTACTGCATCTCAAAATGGAATATTTGAAAATCTCCTTTAGAAAACACATTCCAAGTGAATGGCAATCGACTCCGTGAAAAAAAAAATGAAATTGAAGTATGATGATTGTAATTCTATAACACTGTTTCACTTTTTATTTTTGCGTTTCTTTGCATTTAATTTAGTTTTTAATTTGTGTTTCTTTGCATTTAATTTAAATTGTAGTCTCATGATTTAAAAGTGATACTGAGTAGCCATTTACATGGAAAGCTCTATACAAAGTGTGGATGTTAATATTTTCAGTTAGAATTGAATGAATAATATATGATTCTCTATTCAAGTCTAAGATATCAATAAATTTAGAAAAATATCTCATTTTTTGTTGGATTATATAATTCCTACCTATTTTATGTATGTGTGTGATTATATTTATTTTGTTGTTCAATTACTGGTCATTATCATAAGTAGAGTTATAGTCTCTAGGAAAAGGAGTCGTTTCTATTATTTAGGAGGTTGCTGGAGCCTAGTTCGTTTAAAAGATTCTCTTCAATTAGTTAGTTTTCTATATATTGGTGTGTGGTTGAGATATTCACTTAACCAATAGATTGTGTATCAAAGATAGCTTGTCTATCTTGAGACAAAGCCTTATATATTTATATGTATTATTACATTAAGTTTTATATAGATCTATTTAATCTATACCATCTTAACATGGTATCAGAGCTGATTTGGGCTTAAGTCCTTGTAGAAGGGCCCAAGAACATGGGAGGAGTAGAGTAGGTTGTTAACTGCAGCGTGTTTGTAACATGATTTTATGTTCCCAAAGTTTGTTAAGGACATGAAACATTTACGAGGAGGCAAGTGTGCTTAATAGCTAATTGAAATTAATCATGGCTTCCACCTCAAGGTATCTGATTTGGTATACGCCACGTATGCGGCTCTTGCCAAAGAAAGTCACCACCTCATCCTCACACACAAGCTCAGATTGGGTCAGTTCATCCATGTGTCACACCCGTAGCTTTCCACCATATGTGGCATTTGACTAGTACCACAATGCTACTCTTTCATCAACATTGGGAACCTCGAGGAAATCCCTGGTTCGATTCCACTTAGCTACATGGTGCAATTGCCGCAAGGCGATGACAGTTTTTTTGTTAGCTCTCCTAGATCCTCCAATGGTGGCCAAAGGTTCTTCGAAGGTGCAGGAGTGATGACCAAGTTAGGACGTCGGTGTGTGAACTTATTGTGTTTGGTAGCAGATTGTTATCTTCTTGCTTTGACCATGTAGGGAAGACCCATTGAGTTAGGTCTAAATAGATTAGTGTGGTAATCATATAGCGTGTATCCTTTTCTTGAAAGGGGAGGATGTGACATCAACTCGTGGAACCATACTCTTAGATAGGTACGAGGGTGGCAAATGGACTCATATAAGCTTGATGTGAAATCAGAGAAATTGTGTCTTTGATTAGGGGGAATGTGAGCTGGAAGAATTGCAGAATGTGAAATGGACTAAGTTGAGAAGAGTTTAACATGTTGATCAACCATGTATTTGAAAATGATTCTTACCGATCTCGTGAGCAAGAATTGAAGAAATATGTAGAGGAGAGAAGATGGAGAGTGTTTGTGTTGATGACTAAATCTTACATAACAGGATTATCGCAACTAGGATCAAGAAAATTTGCTAACTTTCTTAGAGAGAAAATCATGACAAAGGTGCCCGGTGATGCTCTGAGCCATGCAGAATATGATTGTGGGGGGATTTTTGATACCATGAAATAATTTTGAAACTTGAGAGTTATGGTTACAGTTCTAACGTACATTGTGTATGCATTTGCAATGGTATATTTCTGCAACACAAGTATTCAACAAAAAATTTATTGGTGTTCACCAAATAATGTATATCTTGAGTAAAAAAAGATTGAAGTGGATAGCAGCACATATATTCTTCTATTTTGTCAAAATTGGTGAAGTTTCAATCAAATTCTTTGTGACAAAAATGCAAGCTTCAGTTCTAATTGCCTTCTGAAGCAAAATCTGTACTTATTGCCTCATACACTGACACAGAGATGTACTGAAGGATTTCTAAGGGTAAGTTGCCAATTCATCTTAGCTTTATATTTTTTCATATCTAGGCCTGTAATGAAGTTTCCTGTCCATTTGTTTCTTTTGAAGATTGTGTGACACAACCAATTCTCATTAGGATGGAAAACTGGATATTAAACTGGATATTGATGGCACAGTTGAGAATACTTTGGGAATGATACTAATTCTTAATGACTACATGCATTCCCTAAATGAGTTCCATATACTTTGGTAAAAAATCACTTTCAAGTAGAAGAATTCTTCTTTCCTAACGACTACATGCATTCCACCAATGAGTTCCATATACTTTGGTCAAAAAAACACTTTCAAGTAGAAGAATGCTTCTTTCCTTTGAAGTGAAAATAATCAACATGTTTACAAAGTTATTAAAACTTAAATAAGAGCAGAATATGGAAGAATTTTAAAGGGAATGGATGAAAAAAAAAAAGAGAATTTTCCATAAGTGCGTTTACTGCATCTCAAAATGGAATATTTGAAAATCTCCTTTAGAAAACACATTCCAAGTGAATGGCAATCGACTCCGTGAACAAAAAAAAATGAAATTGAAGTATGATGATTGTATTTCTATAACACTGTTTCAGTTTTTAATTTGCGTTTCTTTGCATTTAATTTAGTTTTTAATTTGTGTTTCTTTGCATTTAATTTAAATTGTAATCTCATGATTTAAAAGTGATACTGAGTAGCCATTTACTTGGAAAGCTCTATATAAAGTGTGGATGTTAATATTTTCGGTTAGAATTGAATGAATAATATATGATTCTCTATTCAAGTCTAAGATATCAATAAATTTAGAAAAATATCACATTTTTTCTTGGAGTATATAATTCCTACCTGTTTTATGTATGCGTGTGATTATATTTATTTTGTTGTTCAATTACTGGTCATTATCATAAATAGAGTTATAGTCTCTAGGAAAAGGAGTCATTTCTATTATTTAGGAGGTTGCTGGAGCCTAGTTCGTTTAAGAGATTCTCTTCAATTAGTTAGTTTTCTATATATTGGTGTGTGGTTGAGATATTCACTTAACCAATAGATTGTGTATCAAAGATAGCTTTTCTATCTTGAGACAAAGCCTTATATATTTATATGTATTATTACATTAAGTTTTATATAGATCTATTTAATCTATACCATCTTAACATGGTATCAGAGCTAATTTGGGATTAAGTCCTTGTAGAAGGGCCCAAGAACATGGGAAGAGTAGAGTAGATTGTTAACTACAGTGTGTTTGTAACATGATTTTATGTTCCCAAAGTTTGTTAAGGACATGAAACATTTACTAGGAGGCAAGTGTTCTTAATAGCTAATTGAAATTAATCATGGCTTCCACCTCAAGGTATCTGATTTGGTATACGCCACGTATGCGGCTCTTGCCAAAGAAAGTCACCACCTCATCCTCACACACAAGCTCAGATTGGGTCAGTTCATCCATGTGTCACACCCGTAGCTTTCCACCATACGTGGCGTTTTACTAGTACCACAATGTTACTTTGTCATCAACATTGGGAACATCGAGGAAATCCCTGGTTCGATTCCACTCAGCTACATGCTGCAATTGCCGCAAGGCGATGACAGTTTTTTTGTTAGCTCTCCTAGGTCCTCCAATGGTGGCCAAAGGTTCTTCGAAGGTGCAGGAGTGATGACCAAGTCAGGACGTCGGTGTGTGAACTTATTGTGTTTGGCAGCAGATTGTTATCTTCTTGCTTTGACCATGTAGGGAAGACCCGTTGAGTTAGGTCTAAATATATTAGTGTGGTAATCATATAGCGTGCATCCTTTTTTTGAAAAGGGAGGATGTGACATCAACTCATGGAACCATACTCTTAGATAGGTACGAGGGTGGTAAATGGACTCATATAAGCTTGATGTGAAATTAGAGAAATTGTGTCTTTGATTAGGGGGAATGTGAGCTGGAAGAATTGCAGAATGTGAAATGGACTAAGTTGAGAAGATAGAGGATGGAACCCATGTATCTCGGTGGATGGATTTATTTTATATGAACATCAATAATAAGTTGTTTGCAAAAAAATATATAAAATTCATGAGTGCAAGTACAGATAAAAGAAGAAGAAGAAATCTCATGGTGATGAAGGCACAAGTGAAAACAAGAATAGCTCATGACAGTGCTTGTGGAAGCGTTATGGTAGCAGAGGATATTGGTTGCAACAGTAATAACAAATATTGGATGGTAGTGGATAGACAAGTGAAGGTAAAATATTGAATGGTGTGTTTAATGATAACAGACTCATGACCATATCGTAATATGATACACACTTTTTAGTTGTAGCAAGTTTATGATTTTTGATGTAGTGGTCCTTGAAAAGTTTGTACCTAGTGTCTTTGTTAGACTAACAACTTGATGCCATAATTTGTCAATATAGTCACTTGGAGTGTGCAACACGCATAAAGTTGATAGAAGTTCAATCAAGAAAAAAATTGAAATTTAAAAAATGAAGAATGTCAAAATATGACCATGAATGGATCGTTGAGGATGGCATTCCATTAGAATTTTTTTAATTGAACTGCCCAACAATATCTTCTCCTCCTATTCATCTTTGATAAAGAGTTCAAGTAGATTGTTAGCCTTTCTTTTTGTGCACTCTTGCGTTCTCCATTCTAGCTAGTACTAGGCATTACAATTTTTTTTTTAATTAACAGGGTGGCCTTGTTGTTAAGTTAAAAGGAAATTCAAGGATCCCAAATACTACTACAATGCACAAGAATGTAACGGATCACAATCTTCTTGTTTGTTGTTGATTATACACCTATCTGTTTGAACTGCATTTTTTTTTTATGTCATCGTTTTGTCTTTTCAAATATTTTTAGTGCTACCTTAGTCACATTATTTACTTTATTAAAATCACATTATCATCAATTTCAAATGTTCTATATCTCTTGTACATTTTGATAGCTCAAAAATATGCATTTTATTGTGTTTGTCCTATGCGTGCAATGCATACAAAACCTATTAAAACTAACAATGGATGTTCTACACATAAGATTTAATATTTGGAAATTTCATTTACTTCAAGACAAAAATTAGGCCCCAAAAAGAAATTAATGCAGCTTTTGAGATTAATGTCACTTCAGTTCATTCAACATTGCAATTTTGAATTCTCAATCTCTAAGCTTTCTCAAATTTCTTGAAAAATACAATAGAATCTTATATTTTAAGTGAAAGAAGGTAATTTCAAGATTATATGTTTTATAATGCAATTTTATAGTATGTTTTCTTTGAACAAATTTCTATTAAACGTTAAGTATCAACCCACATCCATAGTAGCTCTTTTATACAAGATGATGATCTATTCATGAATGCAAAATTTTTAAAGTTATATGATTGTTTTAGACATCTACACCATTATAAGATTCATAAATGCAAAATGTACCATGTTTTGTAATTTGCAATTTTACTATTCATTAAATGTCAACTTCACAAAACCTAAGAATCAACCCAAATCCTTATTATCTTCTACTAACATTATAAGAATCATCATGAAACATGTACCAACTAAATGCAAATTTACTTTCATTGCTTCATATTCATGAACTTAAATATAAAACCTTTAAGCATCAAACCATGCATCATACAAAATGTAACATGTTTTAAATAATGTTTATTGTTTATAAACTCACAAACTATAAATTGAAACCTTACATTAAAGAAAGCGTTGGAAGTTAACTAGAAAAACCAAGCAAAGATTGATCGATGAGAACTTTGGTAGGTAAGAATGACATCCAAAATGTGAGATTTATATGTGGTACTACATTTGTCCACAATTTTGATGCATTCTTCTTATCCACATTTTAACTTGATGCATTTTACTTGTCATTTAACTTGAAACATAAAACACTTGAAAAGTTGGTATAGGGAAACTGTAACAATTACAAAGGGTATCAAAAGTTGGGTTCTAAAACTCTACATATGTGAGCCATACAAAGTATCAAACAAATGCAAATTTACTTTCATTGCTTTATATTCATGAACTTAAATGTAAAACCTTTAAGCATCAAACCATGCATTATGCAAATGTACCATGTTTTATAATCCAATTTTAGAGTATGTTTGCTTTGAACAACATTATATTAAAAAATAAGTATCAACATACATCCATAGTAGCTCTTCTATACAATATGATCATCTATTCGTGAATGCAAAATGTATACATTTACCATGTTTTATAATGCAATTTTAAGTTATATGATTTTTTTAGACATATTTACCATTATAAGATTCACGAATGCAAAATGTAACATGTTTTGTAATTTGCAATTTTATTATTCATTAAACAACTTGATGATGGGACTAGCCTGCAATTCCATGCTATAATGTTTAACAATAATACAATAGTACACTAATCAACAATTAAATGATTAGTAAATGATTTGGATCTTAATACTTGTGATTAGGTGTTAATCATAGGATGGTTCTGGATTTTCATTGGAGGGCATTTATGTCAAACTTTAATTATGCTGTGTTGGCAGTACTCACCTCAGTTACTATTTCCTGCTCTTGGTTTATGCCAAAACCCTGCATTCTATGTCATTTCTTCATTTTGCTCATGTATTTTCGCTGCACTGAGGGTTTGGACTAGTAGTGCAATGATCTGTATACGGTACACTTGCTAAATCAAGCTAAATCTATGAAAAATGCTCTCTTCATGGGAGTCTATTTTAAACTAATTAAGAGGTAATTTCTCTTATTAAGCTTCTAGATTCCTTGCTCGCCCACAAGTAGAAATGATACTAATCAAATTTGGTTCGCAAGAAATTCTCTCTAGACTTGTAGGGTAAGGATCAGCTTGAAGGGAAGCTGTCAAAATCGGAAAAATTATCAAATGTGAGAAGTAAATAGAGAAAAATTTCTTATAATTAAGGATCAACTACAAAGAGAATTGTCACTATACCATACTAAAAAATAATGAACTCAAACTAACTATGACACATGGATTTACAGCTGTGAGACCTAACAGATAGGAAATGGGTGGCTGAAATTATTTTATGCAACACTCCCCTTTAATTACAAAAAACAAAAATTTAAAATAACATATTTTCTGGTCTGAGTCTAAGCTATGCTTACAATTTAATTTCTTTTTGACATCAGTTGGATTTCCTTTTCTTTTCTTCGTTGCTTTAGCTTTGTCTTTTTGTTGTAAGCTTCAAATTTTACTGTCTTTATTGGCTGGTGCAACTGTTCGATTGTTCCAAGTTGTCCATGTATGTCCTCTATTTCTTCAAAAATTGGCTTGTATGTAAACTACTACCACATGTCACCTTCCATAGCTTGCTCTTCATCAATTTGTTGCAAAATAAATCATAGTAATATTTTGTCTCTCAAGGACAATATTGCATGGAAATTTCGTTAACATTTTATTTTCTACAACAAACATGTTGCCTTCAACATTCATTGTTACAACTTCTATGAAAACATCATTAACACATGGTGTTTCAAGCCATGTTTCAAGAAGTTTTAGTGTGAGAGATTCTCAATGAATACATCAACCTCCCTTTCAATGAAAATAAGTTATTGTAGCATGTGCCACTAATCAATGCCAACGTCATGTCTCTGTTTATTTCAAAATGATTTAATGTATCTAACATCATCTACAATATAATCTGAAAGATAACCCATCGATC